>SNQJ01S0067728.1:71685-98730 GCA_010110895.2 Picea sitchensis | reverse complement strand
CTAATTCCTCTAAAGATGAATGTTTGGGTGGTTTTGAGAATCATACCAGAGGAATAGGGTCCAAGTTGTTGCTTAAAATGGGCTATGAAGGTAAAGGTTTGGGTAAGCATGCACAAGGCATTGTTGAGCCTATTGTTGTTGAACAAAGGCCTAGGTATTGTGGTCTTGGATATGAACGACAGGATGGCGCAAATTCCAAAGTCGAGGAGACAAGGGAAAAATATCCAAGCATAAACTTTGTTTCAAGTTCACCTCCTCAAGAAGGCTTTAAAGGTGAAAGTTCAGGAAATTTTGTTGAAAGTTCAATCCCTTCAGCATGCAAGGTTTGTGTTCAGGATGAATGTAAATGTGAGAGTTGTGACAGTGATGAGGACAAGAACACTGTTGATGGTTTGCAAAGGAGAACCTGTAACTCTTCAGATTCACCTCCTCACAGAGGCGATAAAGGTGATTGTTCAAGGTATAATTCTGCTTATCGTTCAGTTGCATTTGATTATGTTGAACATAATAACTTTATATGTAAAAATGGACGAAGGAATCCTTGTACATATTGTGGTTTGTTTAACCATCATGTTTCAAAGTATTGGAAAAGGTTGGCCGCTTTCATGAAACTTTCTAAGCAAAGACAGCGTGAAAGGAGGATGCAAAAGGTTTGCACTCATTGTCAGAAGCGGGGTCATTTTGTTGCCCAATGTTGGACGTTGCATCCAACTATTCGTCCACAGCCTCAGAAGCAGTTGGATAAGAAGATTGGCAAGAATGGAAGTGGAGATTCCATCATCGATGTGAGTCCAGATGATTCGCAAGAGGACGATGTCTAGCAGAAAAAGTCACCATTGAGTTGGCTTGGTAAGAAATGGTTGGATTTCTTGAGCAAGGAGGTTTGCATTTTTCTGTTGAAAATGCACTTTTCAGTGTTATGTGTGCATTTATGGGAAGCATGATAAGTTGCAACCATTTATATTTTGTATTCAACTCTTAAGTAACCATATGTTTTGAGGTTATACTTATGTTTGTACTGGAAGGAGAGTTGAAGAGTCATATACATGCATTTGTTTTTATGTATGTGTAAGCAGTGAACTTGGTGATGGTTCATCATGAGTGATTCATGATTGTGACATGACAGTGTATCATGTTTGTCAACTTGTCAGTTTGGGAAGGTTGATGTTTCAATGAGTCTCGACTGGTTGATGATTTTTCTGACGACTATGTTGTGTCGATCGTGTTGTTCGACTTATGTTTAGTCGATGGTGTTTATTGACTTGAAGGTTGATTTTGAAAACGCGCCATGTGTGCTTTGATAAAGTACGATATGCGACGGTTTGTTTGAAGAACAAAATATTTTGTTAGCATGTTTTTCAGTCTTGTATGATTTGCTTTTCAAGATTGATAGTTTTCTTGACTTATGACAAGATGTCGCAGGAAGTTTGCAGCCATTGGAGAGTTGATTTTGTTGGCCTTGAGAGTTCGAAAGAGGGACTTGATTCAGTGGGAAGGTTGGCATTCTTCAAAGCACAGAGAGAGCAGTGGAGTCGGCCGACGAGAAGCGATGGATTGAAAGGGCGTAGCCCGATTCACCGGTGCGGCATGTCAAAGTGTTCAAGTGATGTCGAAAAGATTTTGATATAGCGAAAGATGATTATAGCTGTGGGTCCAAAGTACTTCGGTGAAGAGTGTGATCAAAATGGACCCGAAGGGTCAAATTTAACCCAAAATTGGCCCGTTCACCGATTACCTCAAATCGGACGTGAAGCCTTAGCCCTAGTAGGTACGAACCAAGCGCCAACTTGTTTAGTCTCAAAGCGGACATCGGGGCGAAAGATATAGCGATACATTACGGAAAGAAGTCAAGCGAGTAAAAAGTGTTATTTGGGCTGATCCCGTACAGTCCGTACGGCCACGTGACAGGGCCGTACCATCATGATGATGTGGCAGTTTGGTGATGTGGCATATTTTTATTGGACGGTTGTTGGCGAATGCAGCGTTGACGCGTTTCATTGGGTGGCCTATAATAGGATGACACGTGGCCCACTCAAGGGACACCACATGGAACCCCCTTGTTTTTGTTTAAAATTTTGTTGGAGTCCGCGGGGTTCGAGCCCGGGACCTCTCCACAAGTCAATTTTTAAGTCCAGCGGCCATTGGGCCACGATGTAGTTTTTGTTAACTATACGCATTTAAATCTATTTGAATTTTATATTGTAAAATTTGAAAGGGGTTGAAGGGGCCAAGCCAGGTACCCGTGGACACATTATATGTTCATACGACCATAAGTTATGGCTCAAATATATGTTGGCGCGCGTTCCATTATATATATATGTATTTCATTACAATACATTGCATTGCAATACATTGCATTGTATTGCAAATACATTGCATTGTTATAAACCATTTATTAAAAACGCGTGCGGGGTTTGACTATGCCAAATTTTAAATGTGCACGTATGTAATTTGTTTTGACCGGTGGTTTAACCGTGCGGGTGGTTGCCCAACGACTAAACCACTTTTGGCCGAGCCCAAGGGCGCATGGGCCACATGACCAAATCACAGAAGCGGTTAGGGGTTGGAGGTGCCCCAATCATCCCCATGGTTTACCTGCGTTGGCCAGTTCGTCAGGTGCGGGGTTATACTTGGCAGCATTAGGGGCGATGTTTGGTATGCAGAGGTGCGTTTTGTATAGCCAGTTTCAGAAAGCTTGAATGAGGAAAATGGAGGCCTAACTTCTTAATCTGTTGGCCGATTGAGGTGCCGTAAATGACCGAGGGTTTTGGACGTGGATCCAGTGGTGCCATTTTCACAGCCATTTGAGACTTCTTTTGCAGGTTTTTAACATTGAAGTTCAGGAAGCTCTGGGGAGTTTCAAGCCCTCTTTGATGGAGGGACATGGTTTGGTGAGCCTATGTTTGTTTTACGTGATTGAATAATCATGTCGGCTAATTGCTATGCTCACGAACACATTAGGACGAGGGTTTGAGGAGGCTGTTGGTTTCACAATTTTTTTCCAAGGAGAAGCTCAGGGAATCTTATGCCCACATGTAGAAGAGGTCATGCAGGATGGAGCCATGATCCGTTCCAGAGTTCTATTAGTCATTTTGGGGTTTTATGTGGTGGTCTCAATGGTATGGTTGTTTCCATTTGGAGTTGAGAAGCAGTTATGCAAAATAACTTTGACTAGTGTCGAGCCAAGTCCATTATGGAGGCTTCGAGGAGATGTAGCAAGTAGAGGTGAACTCCTTTATCATGTTGTGATTGTTAGTTTGATGGTTTGTTTAAGCATAAAGTTAAGTTGTTGTGATTTCATTTGGAGTACATATATAAGACATTTAAAAGAACATTTACTCACATAAACATTTACAAGAAGAAGCATTAAACTTAACACATAAGTTTATAATGCATATTATACACATGAAGCAAGGTCCTATAAAGTTTATTTTAATGAAGTAGGGGTGCTTGCATAGCATAACAAGTTAGCCTTCTATTTTGAATCATTGGATATCATGGTGCATGCATTTTTCATTTGGATGGGCTACATTGAGACATGTAGATTGATAGTCATATTTATTGTACATCATTAGAATCTTAGCTTATTGTAGCATGGTTGATATACTTGCTTGGTGCAAATGTGATGATGTATGATGGTACACTCATGGATGGTATTTGTTTAGAATATTGATAGATGCATTGTTTTGGCATTGGTAGATGCACATGTTGGCATATTGGTAGATGCACATGTTGGCATATGGTGGATACATTTTCATGGATGATATCTTTTGGCACATTGTTGATGTACATGGTTGATGTACATGGGTCTTATGCATGGGTGGTGGGCACATTTTGGTACATGATGTACTTTGGTGGATATATTGTTCATGATTCTCTATTTCATTGTTGACATATATTTTGTTTCATGATAGATGGTATAGTACAATTTTGATGCATGGAACAGGTCCAAGGATCGTCATATGGTATATTGTTCATCTTACTTGAGAGAAGATAGGGGAGACATACTTTTAGGGGGTCATTCTTCTTCCATGATTCCTAGGAGGAGATATTTATCAGATACATACAAGAAAGAGACATATATTTGAAGAAAGAGCACAGGCATAGTAGGGGGCGATGTCTGAGGGGGAATATATTGATGTATTTTCAGGATTACATTATATTGATATCCCTTGTTCAAAGGGAGAGATTATTGAGAGGAAGATCAAAGGAATTCCAATAGGGGGAGCAACCCCAAGGAGTTCAAAGCGAAATCCCAAGGAGAATGGCCCTTTTCCATTGATTTCAAAGGAGAGATAATCACATTGATGTGATTGATGTCTATTGATGGGAAGTGATGTGGAGAGATAGTCACAGTGACTATTGATGTAAAGACATGTTGTATCTACATGTTGACATCAATAATTGGTAATTGAATGTTGACATCAATGTTGAGTATTTCCATCAATGCAAAGTGTTGGATCATGTTGTCATTGATGCCAATGGTTTGATTGATTGATGTCAAGTGATTGATTGATTTCAAAGGATTGATTGATTGATGATTTATGTAATATAATATGTATTGTCCTTGATGAGAATGCATAGATGAAGATGGATCAATGAGTTGTGATTGATAGATGATGAAGATGGATAGATGTGGTTCCATTGGTATATGATGCATTGTTGGAAAAATGTATAGATGACTCATTATTTTCTTATCATGATTGATAGGAGTTGCACAGATGGATGAACTCCAAAGTGGTCCCCTTATGGTGAAGCCCTCACGGAAAGACGCTTTGCAGTTGAGTTATCTGAAGAATGGTTAGAGGACCCATGCTCTCATTTATTATCATGATTGATAAGGTGTACAAGCGGATGAACTCCAAAGTGGTCCATTATGGTTAAATCCCTCACGGGAGACACTTTACAGTTGAGTTATCCTAGAAGAAGGTTGGAGGGACCCATGCTTGTATGAGGGTGTGAGATGAGATCAAGGAAATTGTTGGTGAAACTATCCTAGATGGATAGTGCTTGTCATGCCATTTACGGTGGTATGTGGGTGTCACATAGCTCCTCACGGTTTTGAGAGTTATGGCTTTATGAATGTGGGGACCCTCGTTTATATGAAGGATTGAAGCCCCAAAGTCAAAGAAGTCAAAAGTGACCTAAAGAAGAAATGATAAAATAAGGTGACAAAATCAAGAAGGAGTGTTATGGAAAGTGGTTAACCCTAAAAATAGGAAAATGGAGTTAAGTGACCTAGAAATGGGTTAATATTATTTATTCAAGATTGGATTATTTAAATAATCAGAGAAGTGACAAAATCAGAAATGATAAAGTAAAGGTAATAACAAAATCAAGAAGGAATATTTATGGAAAGTGGTTAACCCTAAGAAATGAAGAGAAGAGAAATAGGTTAAGTGACCTAGAAATGGGTTAATATTATTTCAATAATAATTTTAATGAAGAAATTAGAAGTGGACCCAACATAAAATAAGGGGAAAGTGAGACCAAGTGACCTAGAATATGTTTTTGGGAAGCTACTTGGAGAATTATATAAATAGAGGCAAGGCTCTCTCATTTTGAATCACACTTGAGCATGTGAATATCTATATGTGTCTAGGGTTTTACAAATGATATCTTAGCCGAAATTCTGAGGGAAAGTGAAGAGAAAGAGGTCAATGCAAGGAAGGATAAATTCTTTTGATGGTGCTTTTCTAAGGTGTGTTATTTTGGGGCCATCTCACCATTTTCGCTATAACTTTTCTATAATGATTCAGATCCTAGAAATTTCTATGAAAGTGAGAAATATCAAGTATTTGTGGTTCAAATTCAGCTTGTGGGTTTGGGAGTTGGTTACACTCTGTGGAAAATAGGGTTTGTGGTCAGTCCACGAAACTAGATCCAAAATCGGTGTTTACGGTAAAAGCAATCCTGCTTCTTCATAACAGATCAAATTTAGTGATATAAAATGTGTTGGTTAAGAATTTTACAGTCTGTAGTATATTTGTGTAACAGTTTTAGATCATTTCATCAAATATTTTGTGCAGGGGCACTCTCACTACAAGTTCGCTCTCTACAATAAAGCAGAATTCAACAAGGTATGCCATTTTGCTATAACTCCTTTTAAGAGAGGTTCAAAGAAGTGCCACTTGGAGGAATTACATAAAAACACACTGAAAGAACATGTATCAGTTTCAGATCTTTATACATTCTGAGAGGTTCAAAAGTTATGATTACTTCAAGTTAGGGTTGTTGACCTTCAATCCAAAACTAGGCATGCAGACTAAAAAGTTTGATAAAATGCTAGTTTCTTGCTATTAAAGTTAATGAAAGTTTGAAAAAATGTGATCAGAAACACCAGGTCTATTACATAGCTACAAATCATATTTTGATGATGAAATTGATGAGGGGATTTGGTTGAGGTACATGTTGAGTACATGGTTGAGACAAGTAGTTGATGAGTTGCTTTATACATGAGTGTATAGTTGATGATGTTGGTACATATTGATGAGTCATTGTTGATGAGTGGTTGACACATGATTGGTATATGGTGCATGGTTGGATGCACTTGTTTATGGCACGAGGTTGATTCACGAGGTTGTTTAGCCTGGTTGGTGCATGGTTGATACTCTTGTTTATAGTACATATTGATATATGTTGAGAATTTTGCCTATCTAGGTTAGTCTTGAGAATTACAAGATGATCTTACATATAGAGGCTTGTAAGAGTTGTACTCTATTAGTTGTTGCTGAAAAACCCCAAAGTTATGGTAGTAATAAAAAGAAAATGTTACATACATCTTGTGTTCTTTGTGTTCATTTGTAGTGATGACTTGTTGATGATATATTCTTTGATATATATTTGTTGATGTATACATCTAAGCGGTTATAAATGACAACAATGGGTAATGAATAAATGTTGAATGCTAATTGATGAGTTTTGTGCCAGAGAGGGAGGTTTTGGGAAAAGAGCCCCGCTCGTTACTTTACCTCTAGAAGTGTGGTAGGTTATTCAAACTGGTGTCCCTGTCACTTTAGAATTGAGAGAATTGAGTCACATTAAGGGGAATCCAGGGTGACCATAAGGAAATGGGGCAGAAAATGATGAAGATGAGAGGGATTTCCCACAAAGTGTTCACATTGTTGTATGAAGGTTTGGGAAAGGAGTCTTGGGAAGGTCCAAGGTTTTCCAAATGGGTTGAGTGACCCTCCAAATGTGAAGTACCTACCCGAGACTGGCACAAGCATATATAGAAATATAACCAATTGGATAAGCAAGTTCAGAGGTATTTGTCCCACAATAGCATGTATTGTATCATTATATATCAACAATAAAATGGCACAATAAGCTGCTAAATAAGTGCTAAAAATGGTGATGCAAGAGATAGACTAGTTAAATACTAGCAAAACTCAAGATTAAGACCAAGATACTAGCATTAGAGATAAGGCTCTTGTAAACCTTTATAAAATGTATATCAACCTTGTGGTTTGTAATATTAACATACAATAAAATCAGCTAAAAATTACTCCAAACTTTTAACAAAAGTGTGCTACCTACCCGAGACACAAGCAACACAAGCATATGATGAAATATAACCAATTGGATAAGCAAGTTAAAATTGTTGTCCCTAATAGCATATGTTATTATCAATATATATCAACAAATAAAATGGCACAATAAGCTGCTAAATAAGTGCTAGAAATCAAGTGAAAGATACAAGAGTTAGACTAGCTAAACACTAGAAAAACTCAAGATTAAAGACCAAGATACTAGCATTAAGAGATAAGGCTCTTGTAAACACTTTATGCAGAAATATATATCAACCTTATGGTTGTAATAATCAACTTATTATAGCAAAAAAATCAGCCACTAAAATTGCTCCAAACTTTTAACAAAAGTGTGCTAGACCAAGAAGTGTAAGTGTGCAAAATTTGGGCAAATTACAGTGATTGATTATAGAGTTAGTCAAGTAATTAGATTAGGGTTTCTGCAACACTATTGTCTGAAGATGTAATTTTGTAAAATCAGGTATAACTACCCCTTTTATAGGGGACGCCCTAGTGGTTGATAGTTGCTTTAAGCACAAGGAACACAAACCAAGTTGCAAAACATTAATACGACAAGAAATCATGTTTCCCAATGCAATATTTTGTTTCTCCAACGCTAGAATACTTCAGATTAGTGCCTTTGAATTTGTGTGATGGTGTCTTTAAATAAATATCTAGATCAACAACAACCCTAGGGGTGTAAATCCTCTTACTCCATAGGGTATTCCAGCCAAACTTAGGGTAAGTCTAGGAGGGTATACACATTCGTATTCCTCCTAGCAACCCTTGCAAAAAGAAAGACTTAAAACCTTTAACAAAGAGATGAAGCAATGATGGAGGGTGTATCTAGCATACTCCTCCCTACGGGTTCCACCAAAAATAACTAAACTAAGCAAGAAAATAATAGCATATGCATATTTTTCCTTACCTAATCCAAGAAATGAGAGAACAAACCTTAGTTACCATGCAACATTCATCCAAGATTCAAGAGAACAAGCCTTTAGGGGGGTGCACATCACTCCTCCTCAACCAGTCACCAAGAGACATTTACCATATGACATTCCACAAGAGAGAAACACCAAAATCACCAATATTAACGAAAATTTCAGCCATGTACTTCTCACAATGGGAGAGTTATGTTTAGAAGGAGATCTTATGATCTCTTATTTATACAAAATGTCACTAAGATAGTTTATCCACATAACTTAGGGTAAAACACAATACTAGGGGTAAACAACCATAATCTTTCCCATTTACAAAGTTAATATTTAAAAATTCACTTTAATTTCACTTTTGCACAAAGAAAACCCTAAAATGAAGGTGATGTCTCTATTTTAGGGGATGTTTTGCCTCTTTGACCAAGTCATTGGAGTTGTAGTAGCATGTTTAGGCCTCAAAATTCCATTTGTCATCAATCCACTTCCTCTTCTTCATGATCAAATCCTTCTTTCAACAAGACGTCCATGTCTCACCACCAAACCCTAGCCCCCAAGGATGACGTCAAGCCTAAAAAGGTGACGTTTTGCCTCTCTTAGGAAAATTGTTTGGCATGTGAGGGTTGGGCTAGGTCTTCCACATCATATTCTAGGTCTCAAAAAAATTCTCTTTGTTATCCGACATGTGGACCCATGGCATTCAACCTATGGGCTTTTAGCCCCAAGGAAGCCCAAGCTAGGCTTGTTCTTCCAAAAATGTCCACCAACTAGATCCTACAAAGACAAGTAAGCACACCCTCCAAGGATCTAAAGTCATAGCATCATGATAAGTAAATAAAATCAATAAATGAGCCACCTAATCATGTGCATCAAAGATTACATTGTCGAACAATTAAGTGCTCAAAGACATTATGCGACTTGCCAAGCTTGGATATGGGAGGGTTGACGAGGTCTCCTATTAGGTAGATCTTTCCAAGTCAAGGAGTGTTTCCAAGAGTTACCTCTATAATCCATGTAAAGTGGATGAAATGGTTAAGGGTCAAGACTCAATGGGCATGGGGTTCATGACATATAAGGGGTTGTAGTGTCTCATTCATGGGTGTCTTTGTAGAGGATGTGTGGAACCTTCATTTGCAATGCAATTTTTCCAAGCCCATCATTTTTCCATTCTTTGTTTCTTTCATAATTTAAAGACAAGTTGAAGGCCATTATCCTGGCATGGTGTCTAGATAATGACAGTGTCAATAGCAAACACTTAGTGGAAATGAGAAGGTTGGATCCTTATGAGACCCTCTTTCTCTTAGCCATGCAACTGAGATCCATTACCTCGGCTTGTTGAACAGATGATGGTAATGTCATACCACTAGATATACATGAACATGATAGGTCGACTCATGATGAGACCTCTTATCCTCCAACTAACCTTTTAAGCATTCATAATCATATTTCTTGTGGGTCCCCCTTTTCTTACAGATAAGTGTTTCATTGTTTCCTTGGGGGATCCCGGGGAGAAGCATATGAAAGGTTTATACATAGGATTTTATCTTTTACCCAACAACAATCCCTCTGGGCCTTCAGCCCCTTCTTCCCATAAAATGAGGGACAACCCCTTCTTGGGTCAATACACCCTAAAATCCCAAGAGATAAGGAAATGGGGGGGAAAGTGATGGAAAGTGGTAAGTATGGTCAGAAATGGTACAATGGCTCTTCAAGGGAGTTCCTAGTAGAAAACCCATCCCCAAGGAAGACCACTTACTAGGGCACAATGTCAACCACCAAGATGAAGCAGGGAAAAAGGCATAATGTCCAAGCATATGTCATGAAATCTAAAGCAGCCTAAGATACAACATACTCAAATGCCTCAAACATTTAAATGACACTTACCATAATACCTTAATTGTACCTCATGGAGCAAGGCCTATTTCCTTCCAAGATCTAGCTGGTGTGGTGTATTCCATATGAAAATATATGATCTCTATGGTGGCGATAAGGGTCTCCATCTATGAAAAAGAATGTTGCTAGTCATGTAGTCTCGCATCACTCAATATATGCAACCTGAGGGCCTGGAGACATAATCTCCTTAGTTATCCACAAAATGGGGATAACATCTGGCTCCTACTTCGGGACATGTGCTCACCATAGATTGCATGAGAATCACAACATCTCCTAGTAGACTTGCACCTGCAAAAACTCAAATAAACTCATTAGAGCATCTAGGGTGGTGCTATCACCCTTTATCCATATAAAAATAAAAAATGAAAACTAATCTAGAAAAGAAAATTTTTGACATTTTTTTTTAAATCTCTAAATTAAGCATGAAATCAATATGCAAGTGGATCAAAATGAAAATGAAATGCATCTAAACTACTATGAGAAATCAAGATGCAAATGAAATAAATAAAAATGACTTAACTACTTACCTAGGGCCTTGGGACCCTGAAGATCATACGATAAATGATGTCACGTGAAGCCGTACAAACAGTGCAAACAATTGATCATCTCATCAAAGAATATTCCCTTGTGCTTGATCATGTGAAACAACAATGATAAGTCCAACACAAAATGACCATGCGAATAAATGGATATATAATCGATCACAAAATAAAACTCATGGAGATGGGTGGGAGGGAGGAAATCCTACTGGAGAGAAACCATCAGCCTGATCATCCCTTCTGAAAGTGTATCCACAAGCCTGATCAATCCATCTATGAAGAGGGATACCATATGTAGACAATGTCTCGTCTTCATATTCACTCAGAAAATCACTACTCCCTGAAGGCTAAGAAAGGACAATAGATCCCAAGAAAACCCTATGATTTCCCAAACAATAGGAAACAGGGTAAGGCACAACCTTAGAGGAAAACTCCTTTGTCGGACTTAGGAAACGTCTCTTCTTTATCTGAAAATACTTGCCCAAAGTCTCAACATGAAAATGGTTTTGTTTGGTAGTGTGAACCTCAGACTCCTTTGGGCGGGCCATGATGTGGTGTCTATCAAAATCTGAGTATGATGGTTGAAAATCCTCACAAAAAAAATATGCATCATAACTTACAAGGGATGGTAGAAAATCACCCTGAAAATATTGTGTTGCATCATCCTCGAATGGATGGAACAAATATGTAACCATATCATCATCATGTTTTCACATATATAGACCATCTGACTATAAAAATAAATCCTCTGAAGAAATTATTTATTTATCCTTTATTCAAGATGTGCCTTCAATGTCGTAGATATGATCTCCATAAAAAATGAAGCAACCCAAATCCCATATACATCTCCCAGTATGTATGAAATCGTCAATGTGATCTTCAACTATATCTAGGGGTTGTTCCATGATTTCATCTGCATCATAGGAGTTGATTACTTCTTCACAAAATTGGACAAATTCATCTTCTTTAAAAGGGACAGTAGATAACAATGTCTCGTTCAAGCCTTCTGCAAGAGAAACTTCATCGAGATTATTTTGGCAGTTTTCTTCAGTTCCATAGCCATGGATCAAAGCATCATCAAACTTTTCAAAAGGAATATAACTCATCATGTTCTCTTCTTTATGTACAAGAGAAGCAAAGGTTTGTATGTCCTCATCAAGCTGAAGGGAAAATGCTTCATCTTCATCAAACATCTCGTCTAGATCTTCAACATGAGAAACTTCTTCGGGATGTGTTTGGTAATTTTCTTCACATATCTATCCTTCAAGCACTTCTTCATATATTGTCTCATTATCGATCGGAAAACCTTCTCTGCAAAGAGTGTGTTTGAGCTCTTGGAAAGCATCTTGCAAACTCTAAGTATATTGACGATGATGCCTAACATATTATTTAATGAGCTTTGTAGAAGAAGGGATACTCTTTCGATTACATGAGTGTGTGAGCCAATCCTTTTGACTTGATTCTAGTGAAGACAAAAAAAAATTCATCAACAAATCTTCATGTAGCATATTTAAGCTCGAAGCATACTTCATATAATTCATGACATGGGTGACTGCTAGAGTTAGATCACCATTAAATTTAGGGCAATTTTCCCTCCACTCTTAAAATAAATGATTTCGATATCCAGATATATTATTAACATCAAGAGAATGATAAAAATTATGGAATGCCCATGGTAAGTCTTGTGAGGCCATGGTTCCATCACATTGGGTAAAGCCTTAATGGAGTCTCCAGATGAGACTAATCCTCATCAAAGGATGGAAAAGGGGGGAAAGGAAAGGTGGGTTTGTGGAAGACGGATTCGTTAGATAAGCTTCAAAAAGGGCTCATCAAGAAAGGTGGAAAGGGAACATACCTTGGGTGGAGTTTCCAGGAAAGATAGGGGAAAAGGCTTTGGGATAGCTTTCCAAAGTGTCGTTAGGGTTCTAAAGAGGATTCAAAATCATCCCCGGAAAGGACACCAAAATTTTATCGCATAAGTTGTAGGTTGGTAAAATCCCAACACAACCACCAATTAGTGACAACTAGGAGGGCACCTACCCACTGTCACCTTAAGCAAGTGTCCTCGTCACTTTAGAGGTGAGGTAGTCACCTCAAGGGGGGAATCCTGATGACCCTAGGGGGAAATGAGATGGAAAAGGATGAATATGAAGAGGATGTCCCTAAATGTAAATTTGTTTTGGTATGAAGATCTTAGGAAAGAGTCTTGGGAAGGACCAAGGGTTGCCAAAAGAGTTGAGTGACCTGCCAAGTGTGAAGTACATGCCCGAGACACAAGAAAAACAAGCATATGATGCAATATAACCAATTGGACAAGCAAGTTAAGATTGTTGTCCCTAATAGAATCTGTTAGTAATAATATATATCAACAAATAAAATGGCACAATAAGCTCCTAAATAAGTGCTATAAATCAAGTGAGAGATACAAGAGATAGACTAGCTAAACACTAGCAAAACTCAAGATTAAAGACCAAGATACTAGCATGAAGAGATAAGGTTGTTGTAAACACTTTCTGCAGCAATATGTATCATCCTTATGGACGTAATAATCCATTTATTACAGCAATAAAATCTTCCACAAAAATTCCTCCAAACTTTTCCCAAAAGTGCGTTAGACCAAGAAGTGTAAGTGTGCAAACTTTGGGCAAATTCCAGTGGTTGATTAGAGAGTTATTCAAGTAATTGGATTAGGGTTTATTCAGCCCTAATGGATGAAGATGCAATTTTGTAACAACAGCAATAATTACCCCTTTATAGGGGACTCCCTAGTGGCTGAGAGGTGATTTAAGCACAAGGGACACAACCCAAGTTGAAAAACGTTAATACGACAAGAAATCATGTTTCCCATTGCAATATTTTGTTTCTCCAATGCCAAGAATAATTTTTATTAGTGCCAAAAAATTTGGGCGATGGAGTATTTAAAGCACCAGATATATCAACAACAACCCGAGGGGTGTAAATCCTCTTACTCCCTAGGGTATTCCAACCAAACTTAGGGTAAATCTAGGAGGGTATACACACTCGTATTCCTCCTAGCAACCCTTGCAAAAAGAAAGACTTAAAACCTTTAACAAAGAGATGAAGCAATGATGGAGGGTGTATCTACCATACTCCTCCCTAGGATTTCCACCAACAATAACCAAAGTAAGAAAGAAAATAATAGCATATGCATATTTTTCCTTACCTAATCCAAGAAATGAGAGACCAAACCCTAGTTACCATGCAACATTCATCCAAGATTCAAGAGAGCAATCCTTTAGGGGGGTGCACATCACTCCTCATCATCCAATCACCAAGAGACATTCACCATAAGACATTCCACAAGAGAGAAAAACCAAAATCACCAAGAGTAGCGAAAATTTCAGCCATGTACTTCTCACAACAGGAGAGCTATGTTTAAAATGAGATCTTATGATCTCTTATTTATACAAAATGTCACTAAGATAGTTTGTCCACATAACTTAGGGTAAAACACAAGACTAGGTGTCAACAACCCTAATATTTCCCCTATACAAAGATAATAATTAAAAATTCACCTTAATTTCACTTTTGCACAAAGAAAACCCTAAAATGAAGGTGATGTCTCCCTTTTAGGGAACGTTTTGCATCTTTGACCAAGTCGTTGGAGTTGTAGTAGCATGGTTAGGCCCCCAAAGGCCACTTGTCATCAATCCACGTCTTATTCTTCATGATCAAAGCCTTCTTTCACCAAGACGTCCACTCGTCCATGTCTCACCACCAAACCTTATCCACCAAGGATGACGTCAAGCCTAAAAAGGTGACATTTTGCCTCTCCTGGGGAAATTGTTTGGCATGTGAGGGTTGGGCTAGGTCTTCCACATCATCTTATAGGTCTTCGAAAATTTTCCTCTGTGATCCAACATGTGGACCCATGGCATCCAACCTGTGGGATTGCAGCCCCAAGGAATCCCAAACTAGGCTTGTTCTTTCAAAACTACCCACCAACTAGGTCCTACAAATACAAGTAAGCACGCTCACCTAAGCATGTGCATCAAATATTACCCTGTCAAACAATTAAGTGCTCAAAGACATTATGCGACTTACCAACCTTGGATATGGGAGGGTTGACAAGGTGTCATATTCGGTAGATCTTTCCCTAGGTAAAGGAGTGTTTCCAATATATCCCTCTCTAATCCATGTAAATTGGATGAAATGATTAAGGGTCAAGACTCAATGGGCATGGCGTTCATGACATATAAGGGGTTATTGTGTCTCATTCACGGGTGCCTTTGTATAGGTTCTATGGCACCTTCGTTTGAAATGCAATTTTTCCAAGCCCATCGTTTTTCCATTATTTATTTCTTTCATAATTTAAGGACAAGTTGAAGGCCACTATCCTGGCGTGGTTTCTAGATAATGACAGTGTCACTCACTAACACCTAGTGTAAATGAGAAGGTTGTCTCGTCATGACACCCCCTTTTCTCTCAGCCATGCAACTAAGAGCCATTACCATGGCTTCGTGACTAGATGATGGTAATGTCATACCACTAGATATCCATGAACATGATAGGATGGCTCGTGATGAGGCCTCCTATCCTCCAACTAACCCTTTAAACATTCATAATAATATTTCTTGTGGGTCCCCCTTTTCTTATAGATAAGTGTTTCATTGCTTCCTTGGGGGATCCCTGGCTAAAGCATTTGGAAGGTTTATACATAGTATTTTATCTGTTACCCAACAACAAGACCTCTGGGCCTTCAACCCTTTTTTCCCATAGAATGAGGGACAACCCCTTCTTAGGTCAATACACCCTAAAATCCCAAGATATAAGTAAATGGGGGGGAAAAGTGATGGAAAGTGGTAAGTATGGTCGAGAATGGTACAATGGATCTTCAAGGAAGTTCCTAGTATAAAACCCATCCCAAAGGAAAACCACTTACTAGGGCACAATGTCAACCACCAAGGTGAAGCAGGGAAAAAGGCATAATGTCCAAGCATATTTCATGAAATCTAAAGAAGTCTAAAATACAACATACACAAATGCCTCAAATATTGAAATGACACTTACCATAATACCTAACTTGTACCTCATGGAGCAAGGCCTATTTCCTTCCAGAAGCCACGTGGTGGATTCCATCTAAACATCTACGACCTCTATGGTGGCTATAAGGGTCTACATCTATGCAAAAGGATACTCCTAGTCATGTAGTATCTTGGCACTCCATATATGCAACCCGAGGGACTCAAGACATAATCTCCTCAGTTATCCACAAAATGGGGATAACAGGGATAAGAAGTATCATTCGTCATTCTCAATTTCACGTATGACAACGTTGATCTACTCTTTCTCTCCCATCTCAATAACATTTTGATTCCCTTCAGTCAACATCTTGACCAATCCTTGTCCCTTAATTATCATGGATGGTTTTATTTCCAATTCATATTCTTGTATCTATGACACCCATTTTCCTCTTGACCCAAGGCAATATTGTTGTGACAAAAAATCATTTACTATCGGATAAGCAACAAAGGCTTTAATTTTTTTATACCCCACATATGTCCTAAAATGCTTGAGGGACTTGGACAAAGCATAGTCTTGTTTTTTCGTGATGGTGTAATTTAGTTATAATTCCCTGATCACTTTTCTCATGAAAGTGATCGGTTGTTCGTCCCCCTCATTATTTTTCTACAAAAGGACTCCTGCAATGGTGTCTTTTGAAGAAAATGAAAAAATGATGAAGTATTCTGAAAACTCCAGGCTAACTAAAACCAGAGAAATAGTTATTGATTCCTTGATATGTTGAAAGGTCCTTTTACTATCATTGTCCCATTCAAAGTGGGTGTCCTTTTTCAATAAGTGGTTTAGTGGTTTAACAATTTCAACAAAATTAGGAATGAACCTTCATATGAAGTTGATCTTACCGAAAAAGGATTGCAAGGACTTTTTTTATTTAGGGAGAGGAATCTTCTCAATAGCTTCGATCCTTGAAGGATCAAACGAGATTTTGTCCTTGGAAATAATATGTCCCAACAATTTCCCTTTATCCACACCAAAAATTTATTTCTTGGGATTGAGAGAGGTGTTGTATTCCCTACACCTCTCGAAAATTATTCGTAGGTGTTGAACATGTTGAGCTCTATTCTTATAAATTCTCATTAGATCATATTAATATATTTCTATAAGTTGTTTCAATTAAATCCTTGAATTTTTAGTCCATGGCACATTGAAAAGTAGATCTAGAGTTGGTCAAGCCAAAGGGCATACTTAAGTACCTATAAGTTCCCCATGGGGTAGTGAAAGTAGTTTTGATCTAATCATCTTACTTTACTAAGACTTGGTTGTACCCTGAAAATCCATCAGGCATGGACATCATCTCTGCTCTGGTAACTCTCTGCAGAAGGTACTCCATGTTTGAAATAATAATTGTCCTTAATTGAGGCTTGATTCAAATTTTTAAACTCAATGCATAGTCTTATGTCACCAGTCTTCTTTCGGACAATCACAGGGTTGGATACCCAAGACGAATATCTAATGGGTTCAATTATCCATGCCTCTACTATCTTTTGTAATTCCTTCTGGACTTGTGGCATAATTTTTGGGTTAATATGTCTCATTTTCTACCAAAACATTTTTCACCCTCGTTGAGGGGGATGGCATGTTGTATCACATCTTCTCGGTAATCCTTTAGGTCTCCATATGACCAAGCGAAAACATCTTGAAACTCTCTGATAAGGACCAATAACTTTTTTCTTTCAGTAGGGGTTGTCCCTTTTCCAAGCTTAACCATTTTTGGGGATGTGTAAATGCTAATATTCACCTCAATGACTTCATCATCTACCTCACTTGTCACATTTCCCTTGTACATGTAATTTGGGTCAAACATTCATTCCAAAGGGGTGGGCCCTTTTGGTAAAGACTCATCTAACAGATCTATAACCTTGATGTGTGTTTCTTTAGTCAAAAGTTTATCCGAGCTCTTGAAAATTCACATTCATTTTGAAGGAAACGCAAAATTTGAATTTCATTATCAAAAACCTGCTAGTGCTCCCAATTGTGAGGAATTGAGGGCCTAATGTTTACTTCCACCTTGTATAGGACAATCCTATTGGAAGGTTTCAAAGTAGAAGTAGATACAGTGAGTTTGTATACCGAGTGATTTTCGTCTCTAGGGATAGCTTCAATTGAAAAGTTATCAATTTTTTCATGGCATCCCAAATATCATCTCTATATTGTTTTAACCTTGGATTTTTTGTGGAAAACTCTCTTCACTTGTGAAACAATCAATTCCAAGTCTCCCCTTACATGCAAAGACCTGAATTTCATATCAATAGCAAGGTTCAAACCCAACATGAGGGATTCATATTCGGCTATGTTGTTGGTGCAATTAAACTAAAGCATGTATGAGAAAAGGGTAGTCTCTCTATCTGGTGATATTATGACCACCCCAATGCCTGACCCTGAGCTCGATTGCACACCATCAAAATCCAAGCCCCAACATCCATCCCTTTTCTCTTCATATTGAAAAAGAGAGTTTTCCAAAAAAAAGGTGTTGTCAATTCCTTTGTTAAGAACTTGATGGGGTGAGCTAATGCAATCCTTGAATTGTTCCAAAATGGTCGTTTCATGGACCTCATCCTTTGTGGTGGCATCCTTTTTTTGTTAATGGAAAGAGACTTTTTTTTTTTTACAGGATTCAAACAAAGCTTCCTGAATGTATTCCAACAATTCTTCTTCTACTTTGCTTGTTGCAAGGGTTCCCTCAATGTTTAACTTTTCCTTTGTGGTGGGGGAAATTTCTCTGGGTTTTGGTCCCTTCCCCTTCTACACAAAATTTATCATATGACTGTAACACCCTTTTTTCCCCCAAGACTATAATTATGCTAAGACTTCATATAAGTATTTTTATGAAGCATGTAACTATGTTTTAATTTAATAAAAATATTAAAATCATTGTCTGAGAGGGAACAACCTTGCAAGTAATGGCCATGATACACAAGAAGGAAATTGATTTAGTAGGGATCGAGGAAGTGGCATGGAGTGGGGAGATGAATTTTTTTATGAAGAAAATAGGAAGCTTGTTAAAAAAAATAATCTATGCTTGCTAAGCATAAATTTATACCCCAACGTACCCTATCAGAACGAGCTATGTGACTAGTTATGAAGGGCCAGGAAAGTGGTTCAGGCAGTTAATGGTTGTTGACAGATTGGCCTTTTGGAGAAGCAAGGGACAATTAAATTATTAAAAACAGAATGCCACATATTTTCCCCTTCAAAATGGGAATGGAAAACTGCATGTTGTGTCTTGGAAGAAGGCCACGAGAATCCTAAGGAGAGAAGTCGAAGAAGAGACCAAAGGTGGAAAAACACCACCAGAGAACACACACGAAGTAGTAGAACCAGACGCTCAACAAGAAGAGTGGGGTATCAAAGGGAGAATAAAGAAGGAGGAACATGCACGTACCGACCAATAGAGGATTTCACAAGCACAGAGTGAGAAAAGTGAGAAGTTTATTTAAATAAAATAGGAAACTCGTCCAGTTTGAGAGTGATCACCATGAATAGAGAAGACTTGAATCCAGATTGGAGAAAGAAGGATCACATATTGGTGCTTACTAGACAGAAACTAGAAATGGTAAGGGGACATCATTGAGGGATTATTTAGCAGAGAAGGGACTCCTTTGTGCAGATGAAATCCAGTTGAGAAACCACATGATAAACTTGTAGAATCATGAGCTCAATGGGAAGGGGGAAACTTCTTCTACTGTCAAAGGAGGAAGGAAAGTAACCTTCCTAGATCATCTCAACTTTGGAGTCCAACTAAACTAA
The DNA here is from genome assembly GCA_010110895.2 of Picea sitchensis. Classification (NCBI taxonomy): domain Eukaryota; kingdom Viridiplantae; phylum Streptophyta; class Pinopsida; order Pinales; family Pinaceae; genus Picea; species Picea sitchensis. Next base: position 79,044 of record SNQJ01S0067728.1, on the reverse strand, counting down.
TTTTCCCTTGTGGTATCATGGCTTGGCACAGGGGTGGCATATTGTAGGAAGGTGGCATATTGTAAGAAGGCATTATGCAGTTTGGCCTAAGGTTGGGAGGAAAGGCGTCCTCTCTCAGTCAATTGGTATTGGTAATTTTCCATTTCAGATAAGTGTATAACTTGATTTGTTTAATTTGTGTATGAATGATGGATGTATGTAATTATATGATTCAATGCGAAATGCAAATTCTTGTGATTCATAAATGAATCTCAAAATAATTGGGGTGGACTGATGTTGTCATTGTCAACTTGTTAAATTGTGAAAATGAGTAAGTATGGACAACTCAAATCCCTAGGAACCTTATAGATTTAGAGGAAAGTTTGTAGGACATGGACAAAAACATCATTTAACCAGTGATGTGGGTGTTCGGTGGTCGAAGATATCCCTATGAGGAATGGGGTACCTTAAGTCCTAGAATTGTCGAGGTTTTACATGGAAATATTGCAAGATATGCAATATCTTCTTTCTCATCAAATAGAGAAGCCTATGATTTTCTTATAATTGATTTACAACCCTTACAGACTTTCTAAAAATCTATTGAAGAACTTTTGGAATGATGAAGTCCAGAATCATACTGTTTTCTTGAAGAAAACATGAGTACATTCGAGATGAATCACATTCGTTGGATCAGCGTGGTCAGGAGATATAGACCGATGATTGGATGGGGTACCCATATGAACAATCAAGGGATAGATCATAACAGGACTCCAACGAGGGAGACTCCAAGGAAACGAGAATCGTTGATCCATTGGGGCATGGTGATGGAAGTATTTTGGATCATTGGATACAACCATTAGCCTATCGACATAAGGTCGGTTAGGGTTCTAGAGAGGAATTATATGGGGGAGTCCAAGGTTCGTAGATATCTCAAAGAGCGTCATAATATTTCAGTCATCAAATCTTGTAGGAACTGCCCTTAGGAGGACAGTTCTTCCACCTTAACAAGTGATTAGTTGAAACCTGTGAGACACGTTACATCTACCAGATGAAATGAACAAGGATCGTTTGATTTGTCGAAGTACATGTGTTCAAATTGGCTAAATCGAAGTAGTAACTAAATTTGGGACGAAGATTCTTCGATGAGGAGGAGTCCCAACAAAGGAGGCATATCGTCGATTTGGTAAGGGTGAGACTTGTTCTCAATTGTGATTCGAAGTGGACCCATTAGGAATGGTAAGATCAAGACTCGATAGGAGCGTAACTAATGATTGAGTAAGAGGCTCGGATGAGATTGCAATCATTGAACAAGGACATCAAAGAGTCATTAGATCCTTAATTAATCCATCATAACGATGCTATTGGAGAGGTTTGCGACTATGGTGAGTAAGAACTTGGATGGGAACAAGTCCAAAATTAGCTACAGGACATATAAATGAGGCCAAGGAGGAATTTCGACAGTCTGATTAAAGAAATAGAACACTTGGACACCTCAATTGACTTTGAATAAACCTATAGTAACCAAGACATACTTACATAGGGAAGAAGTCCTCACTTAAACATTGATGTTCACCAGTACTCACTTGAGAGTTAGAAGAATGAATAAATCTTGACATCCCGCCAGCCTAAGTGAGATTTAGGGGTCGGGTGTGTTACAATGACCAATAGCCTTAATGGCGGCTTCATTTTATTCCCTTTGTAATTATGTCTTGGTGACACGAAGAAACTCGGGAGGCGGGGTAATGAAGTTTGCAACTTCATTTATTTGTGTAGTTTCTTCAAGACAATCCTCGTTGTGATGGAAAGAGGAGGCCAAGTTTTCCTCAATTTCACATGCCCTTTCTTGAGCTTCAATCAAGGTGGAGGGGTGATTCTCTCCTATCATAAAACCACAAGGACTTGAGAATGTATTCTACGGGGGCTTGAAATCTTGAGGAAAATTTTTCACAAGGGTATTGAACCTATCATTGAAATCCCCGATGCTTTCCTTTGGCTTCTTCTTATAATGACAAAGTTGGTCAGAAAGGGATATGTAATCTTCACTCTTTTTGAACCACCTGATGAAGATATCCTGAAAGACACCCCAATTTTTAATTTCCCCCAGCAAGATATTGGCATACCATGCCTTGGCTTTCCCAATGACAGATAAAGAGAAAAATTCCATCTGCATGTCCTCATATTGGTCATAAGGATCAATAGCACTTGAAAAGGCATCCAAATGATGTTGGGTCATGGTGGGATCCTACCTGAAAAAGTGGGAAGCCATTCTCTAAAATCCTTTGGAATTTTATGGGGTGGTCTAGGAATCTTTGTCATATCTAAAGGTTTGTGCAATTTCTCTGCCAAATATTTGCAAGCCATATTTGCTACAAGGAGTGGGTGAAGGTGGAGGAATTGGATATGTGGATGAGGGTGGAGGACTAGGATGTTTTGGTAAACGTCTAGGACACTTAGATATAGGTGGAGGACTACGGTATTCCCCCCTTCGGGTATGTCCCATAATGAAGTCGCCAGATGAGATTTATGTAAAGCTTATCGAGGATCAAAAAGGAACTTCCCTCAAATGTGTTCATCAGGAAAGCTATGGTAAAGTATTTAGGTTTCAAACTTGCCAAAATTTCATTAGATATCGAAGAAGATTCAAAATATTCCCCGGAAACGGTGCCAAAATGTTATCACACAATTTGTAGTTTGGGCAAGTCCCAAYCCAATCCATGGATGAGTGAMAACTACGGGAATACCTACCTACTGTCACCTTAGATAGACACTCCTCTCGCTTTAGTGATGATGAAATCACCACAAGGGGGGAATCCTGGTGACCCTAGGGGGGATTGARATGGAAAGTGAGATGATGATGAGTGGATGCCCTATAGGTAAAKCTTGGAGGTGAAGAAATTATTTAGGAAGGGTCTTGTGAAAGGGTGAATGGTTTCCARGGGTTGTGTAACTGCAAAACAATGTTAACCCTACCYGGGACAAGACAAATGATGAGAAAAAAAGCCTTTAGCCAATGGGGATTAAACAAAAAACCTTTATGTCCCAAATTGCAGCAGTATATAAGTTTATAAACCAKCAATAAACAATTACCAATGGTTGCAAATTAAACCACCAAAATCAAGTATAAGATTATTGAAACTAAGTTAGGAATGACTAGTTAAACTTCCAATGAATAAAGCAAGATTTTGAGGGGTTTTAGGGTTGTTTATTAGGTGTTATCAACAAGTTGTTGTGACAAACAAATGGTTGTAGAAAATGATTTCTACAGTAACAAAATCTATCCACTAAAATCAGCAAACAATCCACCCAAAATATAGGCAATGACAAGTGGATTAATTATGGTAGCTTACAAACAAATTTCAATGGTAGAATAGTGAGCAATGAAAGAGTTTAGATGAGTGTGTTGCAAACCTAATGGTTGTAGCATTAATTTGTAACAACAAAGAAAATTACTTGGCTAAGCAAGACGCCCCTAGGGAAAAATAAAGCTTATATCATGTGAAATAGATTCCAATTTGAACAAATGCAATATCTCAATTTTTCATGTATACCAATGCAACGATTTTATATCTCCAATGCGAGTAGATTAGTGCCTTAACAATTGGCTTAACGGAGTCTCTTGTGTGAGAGCTAGGGTTTTTTACTTCTCTAGGGGTGTAAGCCCTTTTACTCCCTAGAGCAAACAAAACCTAGCAAGGTAAATCTAGGATGGTGTAATCCCTTTTACTCCTCCTAGCAACCTTTGCAAATAGATTTTTTCAATGATAAAATGACAGAGATTAGTGGAGGTTGTATTCCCAATGGTTTATACCAAAACAACCTTGAAACAAGAATAAACAACAACAATATGCAGAAAATTCCTTACCAATTCCAAGAGATAGCAAGTAAAACCCTCATATACAAAAAATATTCCACCACAATAGCAAGAACAAAACATCTAAGAAATAGTGCTATCCTTCCTTCAATAGACAATTAAAAAGCATCCACAATAGCACAAGAGAGAGAGAGATACTAATTTTCCCAAGTAGGGAGAAAATTTCAGCCAAGAGGTATGTAATCCTCAAGTGAGTTATGTCCAAATGAAATGTGAGGTGACCTCTATTTATATGAGGTCACCTAAAATAGTGTGTCCACATTCATAATTTGAGGAGGCCGACCTCCCAAATTTTCCTTCCTAAACAAAACTTTTTACCAAATTAAAAAATTGCAATGAAGAAATCCCTAAAATTATGACATCACTCCCTTAGGAGGTGACGTAGGGGAATAAAGAAAAAAATGTTGAGCTTGTTGAGGAATTCAATGGGCCTCCCAAGTCCAAATGTCAATGAGTTAGGGTCTTCCCTCAACAAACATGCCATATCATCATCAAACACCTTGCACCACCAAACCATATCCTTCCAAGTGAGGATGCCATGCTCCAAAAGTGAAATGTATGGCCTCCAAAGGAAAACATTGGGGCTAGGAAGGCTAACGAGTCACCTCCAATGGATAATAAAATGCCTCCAAAGGAAACGTCCCTCATCCAAGTTGTCCCAATGAGTGGGGTATGCCATTCACTCTATGGGTTGCATGCCCCCATGAAGGCCCAAGCTATGCTTGTTCCTCCATAAGTAACCACCAAGCAAGGTCCTGCAAAGACAAGCAAATTCACCCTCCAAGGGTCTCAATTCATATGTATCATTCCAAGTAAATCACATTTAATACACTAACTATCTAAACATGTGCATCAAATCTACCCTTTAAAATCAAACAAGTGCTCAAAGACCCTATGCAATTTTCCAAATTTAGATATGGGATGGGTGTCACTATTAAATTTGAACATTTTTGTGACGAAGTTGAGACAAAGTTTCGTCGGACTAGGGTCATTGTTGTGACCTAGATGATACTTTTTTTTCGTTGGTCTAGCGGCCACACATGGATCTTCATTGATCTAGTGACTGGGAAATGAATCCTATTCACAATAGGGAAAAGTTACCATTCGTCGTTCAAACGACCAAGATTAGTCGGTATAGCGACCATATTAGTCGGAAGCCTTGCTAGCATCTCTAAGGAAAACATAACCTTGGTCACTCTAGCGACCATAATTAGTCAGCTAGCGACGAATATTAGTCAGTATAACGACTAATATTAGTCGCAAGAGAGACCAAAACAACCCTGGAAAACTTAGCCAATAAACCATGCTTAGTCGGTAGAACGAAGAATATTAGTCGCTAGAACGACCAAACCTGAAGCTAAAAAGGTTAAACGAAGGACGAACAAGTAGTCGCTAGAGAGACCAAGTGACATACTTTGCGACCAAATGGCAATACAAGCGACGAACATGTTAGTCGCTAGAGTGACCAAACCTGAAGCTAAAAATGTTAAACGAAGGACGAACAGGTAGTCGCTAGAGTGACCAATTGACATACTTTGCGACCAAATGGCAATACAAGCGACGAACATGTTAGTTGCTAGAGCGACTAACGTTGGGGTTTTTTTTTTTTTTTTAAATAAGACTAGACTATCAAGCTACAGAAAAGCATACTTTCATTATGTACTTGGGAAACAATACAGAAAATCAGAGCAGAGAAGTATGACTATCTAGAGGTGATGAACACACATTCTTTCAAAATCATTCCGAAGGGAAACAATATAGAAATATAATTTGGAAAATGTCCAAGCCAAATGGAAGAAATAACCTCAAAGTTATGTGAACTTGAAAATATGAGAGTAGTTATGTCGGGGTAGCAAAAGAAGTCTTGTATTGTATTGACATACAAAATACAATTGTAATTAAGATTGGTCAGCCAAAATTCTTATGGCAGAGTAAGTTGGTTGTATTTAAGGCTTATATTGAATTACATAGGCTTTAACTGTCCATTCAAGAACTAGATTGAAGGGTGCCTACCCTTCTCATCCTTTGTTGCTTTAATTAACAGATTGCTTGTCCTTAATCCATATCCTTTATGTCTATAATATCCACCTCTTTAGTGTTGGTTCACTTAGGGAGGCATAACCTTTGAAGAAATTTTTTAATCTTTATTGTAGAGCCACTTGAATCGAACTCAATTTGATCAAGTCCTATAGAGTATACCAAGGCATGAGTAGAATCTAAATCTTATTCTGGCAAAGTAATAACATTTATAGGTTCCACCATTCTATAGTTGATCTACAACTTATTGATAAATAGATCATGGTCAATCCTATCAAATTACACTCCTTTCAAGAAAATTCAGAATAGTCAACACAATGGATCTAATATAGAACTACCACTCTTATTTGTGTGCACACCAATATATCCAATAACTCTTCCATGATCTCGAAATATTGGTTTGCATAGATTTTGTCCCTTTATAAATTACATATACATAGAAAATCTATAGATTCGCTAGCATATCTTAACGATGAGCACCCTAATCCTTCACTTTTCACACATGCCAATAATGCACATACACAGTTTTTTTTTTCTAGTACAACTCACACAACTAATATTATCCATCATGCATGTATTAGTGAGAGTTATCACATAGTGCATATGCATTAGGAATTTCCACCATGGATCCATATTTTATGCCAAGTAAATGGCCTCAACAAGTCAATGAATACCTAGATTTATTAGCTCATGAAAGGGGAGATATCCTAGGGTGAGCTAGTATGAAAGTAGGTCAACGTTAGGTAGGTTGGGGCTGCAAAAATAGATTACGACAATCAAATGGTAGACAGTCCTGAGGAATTTCTTCATGATACACACCTCATTACTAAACTCAATTGAATGATAAGAATTTCTTCCCATTGTTACATTTAATCACCACACATCACATAATCTAAATTATGGCATCAACTAGGACTCAAATCCAAATTTAAGAAAAATATCATTTTCTTATTTATGAAAAATGATTATAAGTTGCACTTAACTATAGGGAACATAATCACAATTGTGTGATTGTCACAGGTTCAACTATATCATTAGCTCAAGGAAATATTCAATAAACAAGTGACTAAAAGAACAAACCCACACAAACATGGTGACAACAACAATTGCAAGGTATACTTATATGGAACTTAGTATCTAAATATAGTTAGAAGGAACATGATCCAAGTTATTAGCTTTAGTCATTTAATGCCCTAGATGAAAAATACAGAGTAATTTTGGAGACAACCAAACACAGTTACAATGGTATGTTGTTCTATACATTGCAATAAATCAAATGATATATTAATCACCCCAAAACATCCAAGAATGGGGGACTGTGTCAGAGTGAATCTATATCTAGCATTAAAATGGTGGGACTATCTTTGTAATAGTTACGTTAGTCCTAATTTGAGTGCCAAGTTAGTAGCTTTAGTAGATTTAGGGAGCTATAGAGATTAGGTCTAGATTTCTTGTGTCAGGCCACTAAGAGT
>SNQJ01S0067728.1:48108-59098 GCA_010110895.2 Picea sitchensis | reverse complement strand
TAAGACTACAACCATACAAACAGATGTCCCTCAAGCAAGCCAAGAAGGATAATAAATTATCCCCAAAGTACTACGGCCCTTATAAGGTGTTGCAAAATATTGGTACTATGGCATACAAATTGGAGATGCCTACATCTTCACGAGTACACCCAGTTTTCCATGTTTCATGCTTAAAGAAGTTTATAGGGGACAAGATCCCAGTTCAAACTATATTTCCAGAACTTGACGAGGAAGGAAAAATCATATTGGAGCCTGAATCCATCACTGACACAAGAATTCGTCAGCTGAGGAATAGATCCATTTCAGAGTATCTCATTAAATGGAGGAAACTACCAGCTGAAGATTCCACTTGGGAAGATGAGTCTTTTATACAGAAGCATCCAAAGTTACTCAAGCGTTGCGTACAACACTTGTCTCAATGGGAGGGGCATGTTAAGCCCTAATATTGGCTCATTACCCCTTAATTGGGGTATATTATATTAGTATTGTTATTTTATTTATGTCGGATTTAGGCCATTAGTTGTAATTATACCTCCTAGTCTCCTATATATACCAAGGAGACATTTTCAATTTTAATCATCTTGTACTTGAACATTTAAGTGGGGTAAAAGGAGGTCACCCCCTCGAAGAGGCTTATTATCTAAAATTATCTCTTTTTCAAGGCGTTGAGTACTTTTTCTGAGGTTTTTCTATGCTATATTGATATTTGGTTCTTAACACCAACCTTGTACCTCTTGATCTTGTGGACCCATCTGCACCTGAAAATATTCATTTCTAGTGGAAGTGAAACCAAATCCCAAGTTTGATTCTCTAGGAGTGAGTCATACTCCCTCTTCATGGCTATTTGTCATAATGGATTTCCCATAGCCTCACTGTAGATTTGTGGATCATAATATTGAACCATATAGCAATGCATGGGCATTGCAGGTTTACAAGTTGAAAGTACATGAGAAGGCTCCTCATGTTGAGATAAAGCCCTCCTCAAATCCAATGGTTTCCCTGCAAGGTTTCTTACTTCATGAAGTGTGGCATTGCCTTCTTGGGCATCTATTGAAGATTTGGTATTGGATTCTTATCTGGTTGTACTACCTACTTATTTCCATGTACATAATCTGAGTGTATGGAATCATCTCTGTTGTCTGGAACTGATGGAAGCACAAGAGTATTTGCATGTTGTGAAGGTGTATGCAAAGTACTCTCCTTATGTGTAAGTAGAAAATAGGAGTCATCATCAGAAAACTTAGTGAATTTATAAAACCTTGACTTGTAATCCACCTCACCAATTACAATAATGGAATTTCATGCATGTCAAGTACAGAAGTTGAATCTAGTGTAAATTCAACCTTTTTACCTTTCTGAGTGATATGATAAACTGAGAGCATATTCATAGAAATTTTTGAAACATGTAAAACATTCTCAAAACTGCCATTATGGAGTTCCACTCTTCCCTCTCCTGCTACTGCTACTGGAGTATCATCCCTCGTGAGAACAGGGGGTCTTGAACATTAAATCAAAGAAGTAAAACTTCCTTTTTTGTTGCCATATGATGTGACGCGCTAGAATCTATAATCCATGAATCAGATGAGGAATTAATTGCAACAAGAGAAAGATGATTACCTTTATTAGGAGAAGGATCTTCTTCCTTCTGCTTCTTGACTCCTTCTGGAATGAATTTTCCAAGGTTGACATGCTAAAGTACGTGTGCCATAAGATCGATTTGTTTCTTCATTCATGTGGATTATTCATGATTCAGTTTATTGTAGTAAGTGCACTGCTTTCCCTTCTTATTCTTCTTGGAATCTGAAGAGTATTTGGAACCTGAAGAATCATTGAAGGGTTTGGAATCTCCCTCCTTCTTGTTTTGTTTCTCCTTTCCATTCTATTTGGATGATCCTTTTCCATCATGCATGGTGAGTGCATGTTCTTTGGGATCCCTGATTAGGCTCATCTTAATGAATTTTTCATGCTCATGTGTGAGAGAATCAATTAATTGATCAATGTTAGGCATCTTCCAATTTGTTCCCATTAGACACCTTCCGGAATGGAAAGTGGAAACATATACAACATATTTTTGTCCTATCTTGGCCAAGATTGTTAGAATAAGTTGGTCCACCTGTTGAAATTATCAATACCACAGGATGTTAAGCTCAATATCAATGATTTAAACTTAGTAAATAAATATTGTGTATTATCAAAACTGTTAGGATCCAAAGTATTCAACTCTACCTCAAGCATATGACCTCTCATCTGATCCTACTTTCCAAACAGGATTTCCAAGGTGGTCCAGATCTCATTTGGAGTCTTGCATGGAAACATGAAACAATAAATCAAATGAAATCAATTCAAGAATAATTCTCATGGCTTCATCCTTTTGGTTTTCCCATCTGGTCTTCTCAATTGTTGATGTAGGTTATGTTTTTATCCCCATCGTCAAGTTGTACAGTCCTTTCCTTCTAAGTTGGAATTCAGCCTTGGGATTCCAATAAAAATAAGTGTATGGTGTGAGGATTAGCACCAAGTTTGACTGTATAATAGATGTCATATCTATCTCTTCCAATTTTTCTAAGAAACCCTAGAATTTACTCTCAATCTACAAGTGAAAATTTGAGAAATCATTGTAGAATGGGCACTTTAAGTGAAAAAATCGTATCAATTTCAGGAGGCAATCTTTCGGCTTCCTTTCTGAGCAAACAGTGAGGAATTTCACCAAACGGTTTAAAAAAAAACTTGCAAAATGGGTCGATTTACGTCTCACATGGGTTGTTTCCTCAAAACGTTAATATTTTGGGAGAAATAACTGCAAAAAGAAAGGCCTTTTAAAAGGTTGTTGCACCTATCCTTCATACACAAAGCGACAGTGTCTCCCCCTAGCTATAGGATAAAGTGCGACAACTAGACTTTTCACCCCTTATGTGTGTCTAGGGTGCAACAACTTCCATAACAGTGAAAAACTGGGCGCGACAATGTCTAGAAATAAAGTGTGACAACTGGACTTGTCGCCCCCTATGTGTGTCTAGGGTGCGACAACTTCCAGAATAGTGAAAAAATGGGTGCGACAATGTTGAGAAATTGGAAATTTCTTAAGTGTGCCTGCAACTGTCACACCTTTCGACAGGGAGAGGGTGTGACAGCTTAATCTTGTCGTAATTTTCAACAAATAAATTATGTGACACTCTCTGTTACACGGATTTTACTCACCGAAACTATGGTTTTCCTCTTATCTGGCTTGTCTGGCTTGCTCCAAGCAGCGTAGCTCTTATACCATGTCAATGTTTCATCGAAACCTGCACAGGAGATCTAGCTAAAGCAAGTACAAACAAAGCTTATCAAGAAATGAAGAGAGATTCAATATGGAAGAATGAGAAAATATATTCACACTACTCCAATGAGTTGATRATTGATACATAGATAATATCAATATGGTACAATGAATGAGTGKAATACACTCATATATAAGAAAGAACATGCATAAAAKAAAAATGCATGCATGCATAATASCATATTAGTGATGGTAAAAATATAAAGTATAAAATAGAACTAGTCAGTTAACTCCCACTAAACTAGTGTGTCGAAAATAGTAATTTCTCCAACAATATTTGCCCTTTTGTATATAATTTCATAATCATAACCCAACATTTTTGTTAGCCACTTTTTTTGTTCTCGGGATGATAATCGTTGCTCCAAAAAATATTTTAGGCTATGGTGATCTGTTTTAATCTGAAAATGACGTCACAAGAGATATGGTTGCCAAGTGTGCACCGCATGGATAATGGACATCATTTCTTTTTCATATGTAGATCAGCCCATATTGTGACCACTCAACACCTGTCTAGTAAATTCCAAGGGTCAACCATCTTGGGTGAGCACTACACCTATACTCGTACTTGAAGCATTTGATTCCACCACAAAGGTTTTGTTGAAGTCAGGAGTTGCTAGGACAGGGTTAGTGCACATGGCCCTCTTTAACTCTGTGAAGGCTTGTTCAGCAGCAGGTATCCAATGAAATGCATTCTTCTTAATGAGGTCAATCAAGGGCTTAGCAATTTTTCCATAATGGTTGTCAAATTTCATGTAATACCTTGTGAGACCAACAAAATCCCTTAGGTGCTTTAAGGTCATTGGTCGCAGCCATTATTACATAGCTTGTATATTTTTGGGGTCTAGTTTTACCCCATCTCTGCTGAAAATGTGCCCCAAGTATTCCACTTCGTTGGCGCCAAATGAACATTTGGTATTTTTTACAAACAATTGGTTTTCCTGCAGTAAGTGGAGAACTTTGTCCACATGAAGAAGATGGTTATCCTAGGTGCTTCTATAACTAAGGATGTCGTCAAAGAAAACCAAGAAAAACTTCTGAAGGTAAGGTTTCAATAATTTATTCATGAGACTTTGGAAGGTGGATGGAGCATTGCAAAGGACAAAAGGCATGACCAAGAATTCATAATGGCCCTCATGAGTTATGAAAGCAGTCTTTGGAATATTTTTCTTCTTCATCCAGATTTGGTGATAACCGGAGCGAAAGTCTAATTTGGTGAATACACAGGCACCTTGTAGTTCATCCAACAAATCATCAATGACAGGAATGGGAAATTTATCTTTGATGGTTAGTTTATTCAGGGCATGAAAATTAGGACACATGCACCAAGTACCTTCTTTCTTTAAAACCATCACCACTAGTGAATAATATGGGCTACTACTCGGGCGAATTACCCTCGCCTCTAGTAATTCTTGTACCATCTTTTCTATTTCATTTTTCTGAGCAAAGTGATATCTATAGGGACGTACATTGGGGGGTTGATTGACTAGAAGGAGAGGGATGCTATGATCATKCTCACCCTTGGAAGGAGGTAAGTCTACAGGAATCTCAAAGATCTTGGGGTACTTGTCCGAGATGCRGTGCAAGCTAGGAGGAACTACCTGAGAGGTTTGTTCAGTGACATGGATGGCATTAAATTGAGAAATCACACCATAGTGGCATTTATTCAAGAGTTTTTCCATCCTATGAGAGCTAACRATTTCAGGAGAGCTCACTTGGAGACCCCTGAGAGTATAGGGGTGAGCTTCTTGGGTGAAGCTCATATATAATTCTTGATAATCCATTGTGATCGGCCCAGAGTGTGAAGCCATTCCACGCCTAACACAATATCACAACCACCCATGGAAATAGAAAACATGTGGGTTTTCATATGGTAATCACCCATTTGGAGTTTGATGTTCTCATAGCGGCCCCCACACTTCATAGTACCACCATTAGTGATGAGGATTTGAAAATTAGAAACAGGGCGGACAAAGTAATGGATCTCATCAGCGATCCTGCAATGAATAAAATTATGGGTGCTACCACTATCAACCAACACCACAACCGGCCTATGTTTAATGTATCCCTTGATATTCAATGTATGTGGGGTCGAAATACTTGAGAGTGCATGAAGCGAGATGACAAGTTCCATGGATTCCATCGACGTGACAACTAGATACTCGATAGGATCACATGGTTGAGCCACCTCTTGGTCTAAAACCTCATATAATGGGATGTCATCATGGTAAGAGGAAGCTAAGGCATCAATTTGGAAGAACTTGTGTTCTCTACATTTATGCCCTATTTCATACTTTTCATCACAATAGTAGCAAAGGCCTTGCTTGCGACGTTCCACCATTTCGGCGAGAGAGACCTGTTGGACCTTCAAAGTTTGGGTCAGCGCAGGGGTATCCCCTAGTCAAGGACGAGTGGTAAATGGATCCTTCAAGGATGGAACCACCTCGAGGATGGTCTTTGCTTCCTTGGCTAATTGACATGCCTACAACCAGGTAGTAGGATGATGCATGTTCACATGAGCCTTTATAGCTTCTTTTAAACCATTGATAAAACATTCAAGGTAAAATTCATTAGATAATCCCTCGGTATGGATAGCCAATTGTTCAAATGTTGTGATGAAGTCTGTGATAGATCTAGTTTGGCAGAGTTTAGTGAGTCGGCCCAAAAATTGTGATTCCCTATCAAAATGGGCAAAAATGGCTTTGGAGAACATGTTCCAATTGGGAGGTCCTGGATAACATTTCCTATGCCACTGCCACCATTTCCAACGTTCTTAATCCAAGTACAAAACCCCTACATGGAGTTTGGTCTCATCATCTCGAATATCATGAAGGGAGAAGTATTGTTCCAATTGAGAAACCCACCCAGCTAGGTTGGAACCATCAAATTTATGCATGTCAACTTTGGGCACCTTAGTCGAAGAAGGTGGAGAACCCCAAGGGGAGCAGGAGGATTGAGTATGTTCATAATGAAAAAACTGAATTTCTTTTGGATTTGGATCAACATTCTTACCCCTGAAGAGTTACACCAATTTGTTGTATTGTTGGTCAAGGGTTGTGGTGAATTCATTGCAGAGGGAAGCTATGTTGTCGTCAATGCATTGTTCCAGGTGGGACACTCTGTCCTCCATGGTTTCTTGGGACTGAGAGTGAGTGGTACGCATGGTAAAGGCTTAGGTAGTAGCGGAGGTGTCAGGATGGGAAAAAATGGGCTTAAAAATGATAGGTACATGGGTGATCAGGACAAAGAGAGGAATCCAATGGGATAGGTCTCAAGAAAGGCATCCCATAGGGGGTTGGGTCCGCGGGAAAAAAAGGGTTAAAATTGAAGGGTACCAATGCGATCATAATGAAGAGAGGAATACAATGGGCTAGGTCACAAATAAGGGTGTTAACACAACCAGACCAAAGATGTAATTTCGCAACCCCAATGCAAACAGCAAGGTTGCATTGCAATAGATCTTGTCTTTTCTTTTTTGGTTCTATTCACAAGGGTTAGGGTTTATAAGGAATCTACAATCAATGGTTTTCCATGTGTTATAGCTCTCTTATATATGTGTGGGGTCCAACAATAGTACTTGGCCCAATATCTCAGGGCACCAACTAAGGATGATAGACCGTACCCTTAGTCGTACTACCCGACTACCTAGGTACTAGAGAGTTACTTCCCGAGTGTTGTTCTCGGTGACACTATAGCAGTTAGGTGACCGATTGGTTTATCTACGGAGAGCTTCAAGATACCTAGGCTGATCCATATACATGTATTGTCTGATGCACTACCACTTGAATGGGTACCAACAAGGGTTACAAGTGTGGCCAACATATGTGTGTTTAAGAACCACTTGTATTTCCTACGTGTATGACTCCCAGATCACGGGTTTATGCGTGTAACGACATATCGATGTAGTTTAAAGACGTCGAAATACGTCTCTACCCTGGAATAAAAGTATCGCACAAGTCTTGCCCTGGAAAGAGCTCTGATACCACTTGCAATATTACTGATACAATATATTATGCATAATAGAAAACATCTAGCAAGCAATGGCAGAATAATAATGATATATCCAAAAAAATATCAGAAGAACACAATAATAACACCATAATAGTCACCAAGAAGAGCAACTTTATTATGATAGCAATGTTCACTTGCCTCTTCGAGGGGGAAGCCTCTAGCAGAGTAGAGCTCTATTACAATAATCTCCAAGACAAAATATCCAATGCCTCCTACTCTTATTGATGATAATTCTACCTTCTAAGGAAGCTTCTAGAGGAAGATCTTTCTAGAAGCGGAAGCTTCTATTAGGTCTTCTTACATTGACTTGTTCTTCTTTATTTATTAGGCCTTATTAACTAATGTTGGCCTTTATTAAATGGAAAACATATCCTACTAACTAATGACCCATGGAGAGGGGTTAGGATCAGATCCTAACACTTTTACACCTACATACACATTGGTGCTTCAAAAATATATAATATGCAATGGTACATAATGATTCTGACCACACCAAAGCACCTTCCTAACTTAAATGCATGAGGGGGGGACAAACAAAAAAACCTCCATTAGAACCTTCGGCCAACCTGAATTTTTAGTTATAGTGAACATCCATTAAATCCTTTGTTAAAACCTCTGCTACCAATAACTAATTTTTAGTGGAGGTTTTTTTGATGATTTTTCCCAATCTTGTAACACTAAAAACCTCCTCTAGTTAGTGTTTTCCTTGTAGTCTAACACACTAACCATATTTATGAGGTTGATGAATAAAATTCCTAGACCCTTCATCAAATCTTTTGTTATTATATAATTGGATGATATACTAGTCTACAGAAAGAATTGGGTGGGGCACTTAAACCCTTTGAGGCAAGTGTTGGAATCTCTCAAAGTGATGAATTTGCACTTGAATGTGATGAAGTGTGATTTTTTCAGATAGGTTCTTCTTTATCTTAGGTTCATGATTGGTGGAGATCAACTAATAATTTATCCAACTAAAGTAGATAACATTTAGAAGTGGCATGGCCTATGAATCCAACGAAAGTAATAAGTTTCATCGATACTACAAGCAACAAGGAGTTATTAGATTTGGATCAAGCAATGAAGAATTAAAGAGCTTACATCTTAGGGAAGGAAACATTAATCCACACTAACCATAAGCCATTCTAGTTTTTGCAAATGTGAAGCAAGTTGCAACAAGGCATATTAAATGAATATTTGATCTATGGCTATTTAACCTTGTCATCGAGTACAAGGAGGAGGTTACAAATAAGATTGGTGATTTCTTATATAAGCCACTGAGCTTGACAATGCTTCTGACAACCATTATGCAACTATAGTATTTTCCATTTGAAAACATTCAGATCTAGTGTGAGAAGGACCGATAATTTTATATAATTGTAGTAGAATTGCAGTGGAAAGTGAAAAAGGCATACTACCATTTGAGGTATGGCTTGTTTTACAAGGATGGTAAGTTGTATTTTGAATGGAGTGTGTAGAACCATGTTGTTGAAAAAATCCCATACTTTCAGACTTGTTGGAAATTTTGAAGCTAGAAATACTTTGTTGAACTTACAAAAGCATGTGTTTTGGCCAAACATGTCCATTGATGTTGCTAAGTTTATTCAAGCATGTGTGTTTTTTTGTACGTCAAAACCTACTAATAATATATTGGGATTATATATTCCTTTCCCTATACTGGGTTGACCATGGGAGAACATTTTAATGGATTTCCTTGGAGGATTGAAGAAGACCAAACAGGGGCATGACTATATATTAGTAGTAGTTGATTGATTAAGCAAGATGGCACAATTTATTCCTTGTAAAAATACTATGAATAGAGAAGTAGAAACAAAGTTGTTTTTCCAAAGAATAAGGGTACACTTTGGATTTCCTAAATCCATTATTTTATACAAAAATAGCATATCTCTAAATCAGTTTTGGAGAGTGTTGCGGGGTATCATGATACTAATTTCAATAGTACTATCTTTCATCCACAAACTAATGGACATACAAAAGTGGTAAATGGGTTTATGGTTCATTTGTTGAGGTGGTTAACATAAGGCATCCTAAGACCTGTGATGAGGTTCTGTACTATATACAACATTATTATAATTGGGTGGTTCATAATTATAGTAGTAAGTCACCATTTGAAACATGTTTAGGATTTTTTTAACGCCCTTTGACATTTCATTTGCACAAGCCCTTGGAGATAAGTCAATGGAGCATGATGATGATCGTGACAAGACGATCATATTCCTCGAAATAATTCAATAAATACATAGGCGAGTGGAATGAAAACAACTTAGAAAAATTTAAGGCATGACCAACACAGGGTATCTCATCAATTTTAGGTGGGAGATATGGTAAGGTTACATCTCAGTAAAAAATAGCTACAACTCCTAATGAAGAAGTAAAATCCATTAGGTATGGTCCCTCTAATATTATGAAACGAGGGAAAATGTTTTTCCACTGTAGTTGCGACCATAGATGATCATTTATTTTGTTATCAATGCAGAGAATTTAAATCTTTTTCAACCTTCCATGTTGGGCAAAGGGGAGGAAGAGTTGTCAAGGTTCCCAAGATGGTTGACTTAGTTCCAAACGTGCAACTAAGTTTGAATGTGACACTAATTTGTAAGGAAGCTTCATGAAACACACAAGGGTAGATAAGAGGTGATGAAAAGTGGATTAAAGGGCCAAGTTCCTACAAAATCAAAATGGTATATGTTAGAGAAGTTGAAGTATATATTTCCTCATCTTCTTTAGAACTAATAAGTTTTTTGAGAACAAAAACTCCCAAAAGTGAGGTTAAATCCAAAAATAGATCAACTAGAAACTAGAGGAAGGATAGACTAGAAGGAAATTGATCGGACCGAGTCAATTAACAAAGAAAAACTGACTAAAAGAAGAATGATGACAAAGGAAGTTGACTAGTGTGTCAACTAGATTAGGGTCGATTGGTGTGCATATGTTGACCACCTAGAAGGGAGACTAACTAGATCATACAAATGACATGGTTTGATATACTAGTGAGGGGAGCCTTGTCAACAATGGTATGTGAGTTGAAAAGGAGTCAACGATGAAGGGGTGCCTATGTGGAATTCGATGACTAGAAGCTTGTCAATTGAACAAATGGCATTAATTATCAAAGAGGGAGTTGAATTGTTGTGTAATTGAAGGGATGCAAGAGAAGTTGAAATGTCATACCTAACTCTTTGAGATAATCCATAAGAAGGTATCCTACAAGATGAAGAAATGCATGGAGGATTGGAGATAAGATGATTGGTTGAGAAAGTTAGTTAAGGGATCAAGGTAGACTTTGGAGTTTTGTCACAAAATAGAGTAGAAGGAAATTCCTTGAGGAAAGGAACGGCCTTGACTTTGTTATTGTTAAGGTTTAAGCTATTATTAAAGTTCTTTTCATTTCAATAGATAACAATAGCATAAGGTAGGATCACTGAGAAATACACAATCACAAGAGACACATCATTTATCCTGGGAAACCCTCATGGGGCAGAAAACCCAGCAAGACTTCCTTAATATAGATAGCCAATACAATGCCAAGAGATAACTCAAACAAGTACAGAAAGTCCTCTCCCAAAGATGTGCCTCTCTCTCTCTCTCTTCTCCAACTACAGCGTTGAAACTTGTCTCTCAATGAACAAGTGAGTGTGTGTCTAAGTG
>SNQJ01S0067728.1:23974-45677 GCA_010110895.2 Picea sitchensis | reverse complement strand
GCAGCTCTGGGAACCTCCCTCACTGATTCTGCAACTCTGGGGATTACGGGTTCCTCTTCATATACCTCTTCAAGCTGGCATTTTCTCGATTTCTTGAGCGTTGCATCTTCATCAAAGGTCACATCCCTGCTGATCTCAATGTGACAGTGACCTGGTATATAGATCTTGAAGGCCTTGGAGACCTCACAATATCCCACAAATATTCCCTTCGTTCCTGAGGGTTCCAGCTTGTTTCTTTTCTCTTTCGGTATATGTATAATTACTAGACAGCCAAATATTTTGAGATGGCTTACCTCTAGCTTCTTTCTGGTGAACATCTCTTCCGAGGTCTTGAACCCAAGTGCATTATGGGACAATCGGTTTTGCACATATACGGTTGTCATTGTTGCTTCTGCCCATAAACACATAGAAAGATCTTGATCGTGGATCATGGTCTTCACGGCTTCCATTATCATTTTGTTCTTCCTTTCAGCCACACCGTTTTGTTGAGGATTATAGGGAGTAGTGAGTTCCCTCTTGATCCCAACATCTTTGCAGAAGTTCACAAACTCTTTTGAGGTGTATTCTCCTCCATTATCTGATCTGAGTATCTTGATCTTTCTTTCAAAAAGATTCTCTATCAAGGCTTTGAATTCCTTGAATTTGTTGAATACTTCATCTTTAGATTTCAAGAGATACAACCAGGTCTTACGAGAATAATCATCAATAAATGATACATAATATACATACCCACTAATGGAGGACGATGGCATTGGGCCACAGACATCTGAATGAATGAGTTCTAGGACTCCTTCTACTTTGTCTCTCTTCGGAAAAGGGTTCTTGATGTTCTTCTCTTGTGCACATCCATTGCCTACGCCCTCATGGTCAACCTTGAGTTCTAGTAAACCTGTGACCGCTTTGCATATGTATGGTAGCGCCTTGTAGTTAATGTGAGCTAATCTTTTATGCCAAAGTTCACATGGGTTTTCAATGGCGTGGGTCATGGTAGCTTCTGAGTGACCCTTTAGATTATACAAGCCACCTTCTTCTTTTCCAATGATGATTGCTTCTTTCATGGTTTATCCTTTAGCCCACATAAGAACTTCTCCATCTATAAAGGCAACTCTGAAGCCTTTCTTCTCTAAAGTTGATATGGAGAGTAGGTTCTTTGTCAAACCTGGTACATATAGTACGTCCTTCATCTTCATTGAATTTCCTGAATTAAGCTTGTAGTTTGATTCTCCCACTCCCTTGATGGGATATTGATAATCATCTCCAAGTGTCACTTTCTGAGAAAACTTATTTTTTGAAATGTAAGAGAGAATATCTCTTTGTCCTGTCATGTGCTTGGAGGCACTGCTATCAATGAGCCAAGTGTTCTCTCCAAGTGTTACCGATCCYGAGAGGGYCGAGATTAAGACATGTTCTTTAATTTSTTCTCTTAACATCTTTGYGGGTAGCTCTTCATCTTCAATTGCATGGCCATGGTGCCTCTTTTGTTTCCTCTTGTATTATTCTCGTCTAGCTAGACAAAATTTCGCAATGTGTCCCATCTTGTCACAATGGTAGCATTGTACAGATGAGTAATCTCTTTCCTTTCGTTGTCTTTTCTTCTGGAATCTCCTTGGATGAGATTATTTATGATTGGATTTGTTTTGGGGTTGAGACTCTTTGTAAGTCTCTTTCTGGAAGTAAGACTTATTTCTTCCTCCTTTAGTGTGAGGAGCTAGGGCTTGATCTTCATCTCTTGCTAGTAAAGCCTCTCAGTTAGCTACTCTTGTTTCTTCTTGGATGCATTCTTTCCATAGACTGTCAAACTTCAGTTTCTCCGTTCTGGCACAAATCGTTTGAATGAATGCATCCCAAGGTCTTGTGAGACCATTTAGGGTCGTCATTATAAGTTCGTCTTCGTCTATAGTATCTCCAATTGTTTCTAGTTGTTCTTTGAATTGGGATATTCTGGAGAAGTATTCTTGGATTGATTCTTCTTTCTGCATTCTTGTATTCTTGAGTTGAATTCTAAGATTCATCTTCTGGTTTATGTTCTTTCCTTCATATAGTCTATTTAGGGCATCAAACATTTCTTTTGGAGTCTTCTTTAATGACACATAGGGAATCAGGTGATCTTTGATTGAATCTGCGATAATTCTTTTGGCCCTGATTGTGTCCTTTTGGTGCTTTGCTTTCCTTGTAGCATCGTCAAGCTCCGATAATTCTTCTTTGACGAATCTTGCTAGGTCATTCTCTTCAAGAATGAGACCAATCCTATACTTCTAGGAACGAAAGTTTTCCACACCTTCTAGCTTGTCAACAAGCTTAACGCTTGCAGACATATTTTACTTGAAGCTAGGAAAATGTCCAAAAATGAAAGTGTTTAAAATCAAATTATGAACTTACCAGGAGGTGCGCTTGGCTGAGGCGAGTAGCCTGGTGTGCTTAGATCTGAGAAAATCCAACTTTTACCCCTCCAAACTTGATTTGCAAATTTCTGGACTGGTGTTTTTGGTTTTCTGGTACCTGTAGTGCTCTGGTACTTCTGGTACTCTGGTTTTCTGGTACTCCTGGTACTTTATGAAACTAGGGTTTCACTTTCCGAGAGATCTAGCCACTGAAAATGTGCGTTGAAGGTGCCAAAATGATCCTTGGAGAAGAGAGCACTTTTCTAGATGATTTTAGGGTTGAAATACCTCACCAACAAAAAGCCCTAATTTGCATGTACGACAACAGTGACGTTTTTCACTCTCTTATGAAAGATGCTCTCTTCAGCTTAGCTCTAATACCATGTTAAGGTTTAAGCTATTATTAGAGTTCTTTGCATTTCAATAGATAACAATAGCATAAGGTAGGATCACTCAGAAATACACAATCACAAGAGACACATCATTTATCCTGGGAAACCCTCATGGGGCATAAAACCCAGCAAAACTTCCTTAATATAGATAGCCAATACAATGCCAAGAGATAACTCAAACAAGTACAGAAAATCCTCTCCCAAAGATGTGCCTCTCTCTCTCTCTTCTCCAACTGCAGCTCTGAAACTTGTCTCTCAATGAACAAGTGAGTGTGTGTCTAAGTGAGGTGCTAGCCTCCTTATTTATACAAGTCTGACACGTGTGGAAGTGTCTTTTCACTGGCAGGGCCAACTTCTTCTTTTGGGTGGTTATAACCACATTTATTACATTCTGGGGCTTCTTTGATATATTATGGGACCGGCTTCTCTTTCTACCTATTACAATTACATTATGACCAATCCGCAAAAGGGGATTTGGTCATTTACAATAGCCGACATGATCAATCCACAATGGGGATTGATCCAATGAATAATATATCAAATAATAATTAGAATACACTTTGCAGTTACATTATTTCAACAGTTACTAGGTATATCAAATATTGTGAACTTATTCTTGTGGATATGGAATCCCAGTGGTTGTGCAAGGTTGCAGATGTAAATATTCTCTAGTTGGAATTTCGCTAAGAGTAATAATAAAGTGGACTTTATTCCCCATGAGGGTTCTCTTTAAATATATCTGTGTACAATGTGATGAATGTCTATGGGATTGATTCTTTGTTTCTTAATTTGTTAAAAAAATTATAAGGAAAGGAAACTATGCCAAAATATTCATTAAACATAGCCAACCTTATGTAGCGAAATCCATGGTGTAGATACATTGGGTGATTTTGCCTTGCGCACTAGAAAATCAATTATGTTCAACATGATATCACATATTGGCACAAACCAACCATACTACTTGTGTTGACGTAAATCCTCTTTCATTGGTCAAGAATGTTGTTTATGAACCTATGCATAAGCCTAAGCGACGAAATGTATGAGTAGTTTTCTCAAATCTTACAAAAAATTACAATTTCATGTCCCTCTCCAACAATTAGTAACAACTTATTTAAGGAAGGGGGCCTTTCAGAATGTGACTCAATTTGAAAACCCACAATTTGATTTGAAAAATAACCATCATATCTCTTCATGATTAGATATGAAATATTGATTATTATTTCTGGGTGGACAATGTGATCAACAAGGAGAAAATAACTTCCACAACCTTGAAATTTACATCAAATAAACTATACTTATAAATAGCATGATGATCTACATCATCTCCTTAATACATGTATTAAGTTTATGAAGCATTGCCCAATACTTATGCAAATGCCAAGAAAAGACTATCCAAAAAGTACATAGTTGAATTTCAAAGTTCAATGCCCTAAATGAACATTCAAAACATAATAATAATAAAATGTTAGTTCATATAATAAGCTTACACCCTTACATCCATACTAAGATGCAATTCCAAGTTCCAATACAAGGCACAATGCGTAAATTATCTATGTCAAGCCATTAGCACTTGTAATCTCAACATAAGGGATTGAGTGGATAAAACATTTAAAGAAATTCAATGTTTGTGTTTGCTTGGCATTAGCAAATACAAATTTATTATGTAATATTATACTGAGTGTTTCATATGTTGTCTAACTGGAGCACCCACACTATGTGTATTCTTCAAGTTGGAATCAATAGTTGGATATGTCGTGTACACTATCACATGTGTTTCTCTTTGAATGTTTTTCTTGATGTTCAAATTTTCCTTTGTAGCTAATGATGCTTGTGAAATTAGTCTTCAATGGAGGGTGTCTCTCAATTTGTTCTACAGAGGATGAAGATGATCACACCATTAAGGGAATTATAGTACTCACTATCTAGATGAAAATTAATTGTCAAACTAGGCTATGAAACCCAACAAATGTTGCATAATTTATTTTTTTAAACAAAATAATGAAGCAACGTATAAGTGGCCTCTAAGCAACACATTTTGCATTGCTTTCGTAGCATTTGTCTTATTTTTAGCATCATTTTCATCTTACATTGCTGAAGTAGCATTTAAGCCACGAAAAAACAATGTATATAACATCACTTCAATAATCAATGCATTGCTTATTTCAGCATATTTTCGCTTTAACATTGCTAAAGTGATGTTTATTCCATGTAAACAAATTGTGAACAAAACATGTTAATGCAATTCCCAACATTTTGGCTTGTTGACGTTGATGCTTAAATGTTAGATGCATCTACAAGATGTAATATATTTCTATCTCATAATGAAATTACCATTTTTCCAAGGACAATTACAAGTAAATAGTCACAAATTAAGCTCCAATCCCAATTCATAGTTATGTTGAATAGACCTAAGACCATCAGTGGTTTCTAATCAAGGCTTCTAAATCAATCATAATTCCAACCTCCTAATTAATACTTCTAAATCAGTAATAGTTCCAACCCTTTTAATTAATACTTCCAAATTGAGCATAAAATCAGCATATCATGATACCTGATATTAGTAGTGGTACATGTGCAAAATCTCTCTGCAGAACACAACGAAACATAAAAGATGCAATATTCACAGAAGTCCACAATATCTTCAATTTACATCACCTTATGGACCATTTCATAATAGGATGTTTCAAACCATTTATAGAATTTACATCATCCATTTTGCACAACGGTGGAAAACGGAAAATGAAGGACAATAATAATACAAATCAAAGTTACAGTTAGTTATTTATAAAAACACTATTGCATCATTGCAGCAAACACAGTGATTGTTTTGAACTCATTGATGTTAAATAATGGTTTTTTTGTTGACATAATTATGTATTGGCTTTGTAAGAATTTGGGAAGAAAGCATTAATACCTATGCTACACAGGGACCATCCCCACCTTTAAAACCCACATTTCAGTGTTTCGAGGACTTTGGAACTCCTCATAAACATTCTGAAATGCACACCAACTCCATCAAGAGTCAAGGACTTTTAGGGGGGAACTCCCGCATTCCACTCAAAATTTAGGTGACCATCCCCACATCCCTTCATTTTTCGAGAACCACTAGATGTACCCCACGCTAAAGCTTTCCGGTTGGGTTAAAAAATGGTTGAGAAGCTTGTGTGGTTAAGTGGATGGAACCTCTTTAGACGACACTGCTTAAGGTTAGATGCAACAATGTAACCATTTGTGCACTATAATAATGGTACTGCTTTGACACTAGGTTATAGAATTCATATCAATATTCCACAAAAATCACCTGGTTCTAAGAGTTGTGTACATTTTGCTTAGACCTTTCTAGTTAGATTGATGGTGATACCAACTGGCATCTGCTTTGAAAGATTTAATGGGAAGGAATTCATACGGCTAGATGTGATCGATGTGATAGCGTTTAAATATGAATCAGGTAGATAAGCTTGCAGTGGTTTCTTATGCACTTAGAATGGAATGTTCAATGTTCTAGCTTATCACATTTGCAAATCTCAACCTTGATTTGACTCTAACCTCGAAGTGTAATCCTCCAAGACTTGTTGCAATGGGGATTGTATAAGTGCAAGTTGCAATTTGTTTCATTGCAGTTTGCATTGCATTTTTTATATTTTTGTGTGGAATATATGGGTGTTATTATTGCCAGCCCCGACCTGCCATCCCTTAAAAAATTTGGTGTTGTGCTCTAGTCATTCCAGACACTCATCCTCGTCCCCCCACTTGTGCAACATAAGTTAATACTCGACAGCACAATAAAACCGTAGGTGTCAATACTTAAAGCTCAATATAAAGTTACAATTGGTATGTTCTGAGCCGAGAAACAAAATTCTTAGACAATCATAATTCACCTCTAAAGTCTGCATTTTATGATTTCAACCTGCAGAAGCAATTGTATAAGGCAAATTAGTGTGGTTGTTCACAGAGCTCAATCAATAGTTTATTACAACCACCATGCTATGTGTTGAGAATGATTCAATAAAGGTAATTTGCAAAAGGCTCTTCACATCCTAGTGAAGGGCCATTTCACCTGGATTGATTAGTAACCCTTACTGTGAATTTCCCACTCGGGCCCCTCAATACACTAGAAAATAATGACGTTAACTAATGGAAGGTCCATAGACATCCCTTAATGACGTTAACTAATGGAAGGTCCATAGAAGGTCCTTTGCATTTGTTTGTAGTAGACCTTGTCAGAACAGATCTTGCCTGGTGCACGAGAAACGGGAATTTTTAGTAGCTAATATTTTCCATTTTGCTATTTTTTCTAATTTCCCCTAGAATGATTTACCAATCGAAAACATATATTAGCCTAAATTTCTAGAGTAAAATTAATTTACCGGCAAAAAAACTGCCATTTTTTTATAAAAGACATAAAAGCATAAGAAACTTTTCAAACTTTATAAAAGTTTTCCCATTCTTTTTTAGGATGCCAAGCTTTCTGCACTTAAAAAGAAAAATTAAGGTTCCTTAAAATTCTCTGCAAGAGGAGAAAACATAGCATGTAGCGAACGGAAATTCCAATTCCTGCTGCTAAATAAATACACTTGAAGATCATTTCATCGCTGTATGTATAATAATGACGACCTTCTCTACAAATTAAAAATACACTTGATATATAGATATCGTAACAATTAACAATTGGCCAAAAGTTCTATTGTGGGCACTTTGCCCAGCATAGATCCACCATACTGCCCCCTATTGCCTGCAGAAAAATTTCTGAGCAGCAAATTAAAACCATACTACCATAAAAGAATATTATAGGATCTATAATTTCTCATATGAGGACTCATTAACAAATCCCACATCATCATACGTCACAAGATTCCTGAAAGGATTCTTACCTTCCAAAACTGTACCTCCTGCCTGAATGCTTCTTGCATTCATTGGCAATTTACTACCAGCATAGGACCAGTTTAACAAGTCACTTCCTGGAGGCAATGACGCAGTCAATTCTGTACACAGAAGATAACAAGTAATCATTCAACCCTCCAATCACAAGCACGCATCATATCCATTGCTATTCAAGAAAATCCAGTTTTGGTTGATGTAGCCATAGACTTGGTACAAGTGAAGTGAAGCCAGTCACCAAGAGACAGGGAAACCTGATCAAATACATCAAAGATTAATAAAAGAAACGCAGATGAACAGAACTTCCAGCTTCAAACACATGATATTCATAAAACAGAAAGAGCAGTTAACCACGCTATGTTTGCCAACGGGACCTTTTTGAGGTATCGTTAAAAACGTTTATAAATTTTCATCACTAAAATCAATATCAAATTTAAAAATGTCTAACTATAATGTGGGAATGCCAAATGGAAAAAGGTAATTGTGTATTGAATGCAATATTTCTTCCTTCAAAAGCAGGTAAACTTAAAAATCAACAAATATCACAAAAGAAAATACTTTGTCATGTGGAGACCCATATTGCACTATACGTATAATGATATAACTGAACAGCAACTACTGTATTCATACTCAAATCAAAAGAGTATAATACATCTTTACAAATGAAATTGCCATTACAAACAGAGTAGCAATTAAAGCACAGTGAAAGAATGAAATAACTGAACAGCAACTACTGTATTGATACTGAAATCAAGAGTATAATACATCTTGACAAATGAAATTGCCACTACAAACCTTTTCATCAAATTTTGACATAGGGAAGGAAACTCAACAAGCAAGTAAATTTTAACTTGAAGCAAAGAGGAATACTAAAGATCAAAAGGTGGCATACAATGAAGGAAGATTACCTAGAATGGTAGATAAGGATGAAATACCCAGCAATGCACAACATATACTGAGTTAGGATTTGAAGAGATGTCATGAGCAAAGAAGGTGACAAATATGTGGCACGGATGAGAAATAAAACAAGTTATTATCAAAATAAATTCAAGAGAAAAGCAGGAATTAGAAGAAAGTTGAAGCCAAAACGACTTTTTGGTTGCCTGCATCAATTTTCAACAAAATTTGAGCAGAGGGGAGGGAAGGGGATTTCCAAGGAGGAGAACCCTAAAAGGAGTTCCAGCAAAAGAAGAAAGGTTTAATTCTCCACGAACAAGCTAATTAAGGAGCACCAAACATTGGAGGAGAAAAATGTATATTTCTCTGGTCAAACAAATAACTGTAGAATTGGAGAATGGGAGCAGCACCTGGGCAGAAGGATACTCTAGAAGGTAAGGAACAGGAGGAAAAAAAAGGATAATGGATAAAAGATCCAGGAACAACCCAAGCTTGAAATATTTATGGGCTAAAGATGTGACGAGCCTCCACAAAAGTTTGCAAAAGTCTTCAAGAACCCAGAATATTAGAATGTATATGCTGATAGCATAAGCATTGACTCGTATTCAGAAATTTTATACCATATATTCATTACTATTTAAAATCGCTTCGAATTCTTGATAAACTTCGCTTCAGAAAAATATTGATACAATCACTAGATATCATAAATGCATACAGATTTATATAGATTTATGCATCATGCATGCATGCTATCTTACTATACATCCCCCAAATAGATCCTATAAAATAAAGCAAGCCCTGAAACAATATGAAGAAAAAATGTTAGACTTTATGTGATCCACCAGAAGCAAGGAAAGAAGAAAATATATTGTCCACAAGTGGCTAAGAAGCAGCCAGTAGGACTGAAATTACAAGTTGTTGCAACTTACATATGGTTAAGAGCGAGCAAAAGTATAAATATAGAAAACCATGAAATTCTAGCAGGACACACAACAAAATTCTCCAGAAGACCACTACAACATAACGTGAAATAATTTTTGCACAAACTTGATGGCTGAAAAGACAAGTATAAAACTTTAGCCGTTATATTTTGTATTTATTCACCTTATAAAACCTATACTTTTGAAACTTGCCCCTGAGCTATTTGAAAAATGAGAGATTGCATGCACATCAATGTGACGAGAGCCCATCAGGGGGCAGCCCGAGTGTTTGGGACTAACAATGTTAATGCCACCCACCTTGGTTCAAATCCCCTGATTAACCTCGGCACATGATTGCGGGCTTTGCGTGAAAAAATTGGGGGTTATAGTGGCAACCCAAAGGAATTGACCCTGGGTCTCACGGGTTATATTCTGCCCAGTTATCGATTCCCCCGATCCAAATATACAAATAAAAATGTGAGGAGAGAAGCAAAGATAGTCAGAGAGAAGAAATACCAATGACCATGGGCCCAGTTTCAATATTTATGTACTTGAAATTGAGTTTTGCACAGATCCTTTATCCAGAATAAGCAACTCCTGGAGAAAGAGTCCAATAAATTAGACACCATTAGGAGCAAAATTTAAGCCTATACAAAATGAATAAGATACATTAACACATCAGTTATGTGCACAACAGAACACATTCTATCATTTCTAATAAACTAGCAATGAGAACTCACCTCGCTTAGAAATTCAAGAGCACTATTCTCCAAAACAGTAGATGCATTGACAGAATTCTCTATTTCTTCTTTCCTGTCACATTGACCCTGCACTGATTTTCTCCTCCTGTTCTTACTTAATGGGGCATCTAAATACTGTTCCTCGGGCATATAGTTCTCTTGCCCTGATATCTCAGCAAATACAGGAGACGATGCAGGTGAGGTTGTAAGTCTTCTTGCAGCTTTCACTGCAAAGGCAAACATTGAACCCTTCTCCTTTTTCAGTTGCTTCTGTAATTCTTTGTGATCACTAGTATTAGGTAGAGTACAGTTATCAGATAGAGGGATTCTTCCAGTAGTTTTACTTTCATGAATAGCACTTATGGACTTGGACTCCAGAAGTATAGGAGGACAAGGCTGTTCGTGAAGTTTCATAGAAGTTGGAGAAGAATCACCCTTCAAGTTCAACTCAACTGCAGAGACTGGCTCAACATCTTCATAGACAGGCCATTCTATGGTACTTAATAGCTTTGTGTTTAAGCCAACCAAAGAACTGACAGATGTAACATTAGACTCTCTTGGATTTGGCTTGTCTTCATTGCTAGACTTCGAACCACAGACTGAATTGGATATTCTATTTTCTGCACTTTTTCCTTCAGAAGCATCAACTTGTTCATTTTGAAATGAATATGAATGTTCAGTTTCAAATTCAATTTTGGAGGTTGAATCTAGGAATAAATTAGAAACGTCCTTATCTGTTTCATTCTCAGTTTCCAGTTGATTTACTGAGGGTAACAATTGTCCTTTTTTACAGTCAGATTCACACCTGATTTTCTCATCAGATGAAAAGGACAATTCTTTGTCATCAAGAGGTTGAATGGCAACAACTGTATTCCCATCAGTAGCTTTATCAGGTATTACTGATCTTGTGGTCTCTAAAGATTTTGCAGAGATTGCTTCACAACCCAAAGTTTCTGATCCAACCTGTAAAGGAGCAATTCCACCCGAAAAGTCCAACTGGTATGGACTCTTTTTAGCCACTGCACCAGAGGTGCCTTTTGGATTGCATACATCACCATTAGATAACCGTAAGTGCAGTTTACTTTGAATTTCTTCAGTGATAAAGCCTTCTTTATTATCTTCAGCATTAACAACTTTTTGATAAACTTCCAAAGAATGTTGATCCAAATCACTTTTTTGGCTGCAATGATCCTGATGAGGTCTAACGGAGGATTCATCCTTCTGCTGTACTAGCAACGACAGATTTGAAGAAAGTTCCAGGTTTGAATTTAGCCTTGGTTGACATGCTTGAGATGGACTGGATGGGATACGACTTTTAAAGACAGCATCAGATTTCTTATGGAAAGTTGAAGGAATGGTGCATGGTAAAGCACAACCATAGCTCGGACGGATAGCAAGGTTTACAGATGTGGCTGGTGGTCTTATAGAATGAAACCCACGGGGCTTCAGTTTTAAATCCCGATGGACATCACCTTGTCCTCCAGGCGAAAACCGAGGTGGACAAGAAGGGATTCCTGGAGGCAATGTTTTTTTCTCAAGGACATAGCCAGTGGACTTTTCATACAAAGTAGAAAGATCCCGTACAAAGGAAGCACTTCCCTGCAGATACCCAAAACTTATCAGTGTATCAAATTGTAACAAGCCTGAAGTTCATTAATATATTCATTTGATTAGAGTAAAAACAAGAATGTTTAAGTAAACCAACCGTATCAAAAAAGCCAATTTTCGGTGATGGCATTCTTAACCCCGATGGCCTAGATAGACTAGCTCTTAATTGACTGCTTCCACTACTACATGAATTATCTTTGGCAACTGAATCTCTAGGAGTACTGCAAGCCATATTCAAATCATCCACAGCTGGCCTATGCATATTAGCTAAAGTTGCCTCACCAGCTACCTGTACTCTACTCTGGAGTCCTTGTCTTTGTAGTCTACCTTCTGAAACCCGTTCATCTGCAGAGAAGCCCACATCTATGGCAGATGCCTTCTGATTGTCACAAGAAACATCATTTGTGTTTGACTTTGAAGGGCTGATCGTTGAGCTGGTGGAATGTGTTGGAGAGCTCACAGAAGACATCCCATCAAAAGAACTTCCAGGGGATAAGCTAGAATGAAATATAGAACTAGAATCATCTGTAAAATATGCCAATGAATCATGATTGGTAGATTGAATTCCAGAGGTAGCCTCCATTGCCCTCTCAGAAACAGGCTTTGCAAACCTTTCAAATGAATAAGAGTGGCAACGTGACAATTTTGGAGGAGGAGACTCTGATGCAGATGAATTGGGTGCCGAAGTAGATTTAGCACTGATACGGAAGTCATCTTGTGCATTTGGAGGGGAGATTTTATGACCCGAAGTCTTGCCCATGTTAGCTGCAGTAAAAACCATATCTACATTAAAATGGTCAGTAGAACAAATGCTCAAGAAAATGCTAATGGCATCAAAAATTGGAATGCAACTTGAAGGAAATTAAAATCAAGAGGTGAGAAAGTAGATTGTTCAAGAAAAGGCTCAAGCCCCAATAAATGCATGGAAGCACCAACCTGGTAACACTTTTCCGAGCGTATCCTTCACACATTTGGAAACTGAAGAGATCCTTCTTGTAAATGACCCAGATGTAGAGGGGCTATTGTTTCCAGAGACACTCATTGGCTGCTTTACATGGGGCTTCTGGAACTCTTTAGTTTTTATGCTAGATTTTTTTCCAGTGTTCTAAGTCAAGTATAACAAATCTTACAAGAACTTAATTTCTGTGTTCTAAGTAACAAACAAAATAAGATAATGTTGATAAAGGATATGTCATTGGGCATGGAGCTTGACAACGCGGCCCTTGTTGACTACTGTCAACAGGTAGCTTTGTGGAATTTCTGTTTTCTCTGACAGATGATTTTGCCTGAGAAAAAAAATAACAGCTGTATTTAATGATTAAACTTCTTAAAAAGGTGAAAATAACTTTCAGTTGAAATGAAGAAGTATATTATACAGTATAGAAGCAAACTCCATTAGATAAGATAATTTTATTAAGTCCAACAAGTGACCACAAAAGTATATCAAAGGGACTAAGAAACATCCAGTGTAGGAGTATTTAAGAGGAGCTTGCCTTTGGTGAAGAACGACGTTGCTCAAAAAATGCTGTAATAAACAATCAGCAACGAATTAGAATTATTTGTTATCAACTCAACAATATCATGGTTGAGAAGTCATATAGGAAAAAATCAAGAAATACAGATACTGCAGCATCAAGAACAGAAGCTATTTTCTTTAAAGTTACAGTGCTTCAATTATATACTGTGAAATATTGCAAGCTCCTCACATTTTGGCCGCACTTTGTCCATTTCATGCCTGGTTCCACCTGTTCTGTTGCCAGTGGATATAAAGCCCTGTCTCTTGTCAGCTTCATTTTCAGAATGCAGCTTGCTTCCACCTGTTCTATTGTTAATAATTGCAACATCATGACTCCCATAAATTTCACCTACACTATTATTCTTGCTGGAAAGTAATTTACTGACAGTAATTGTCATGTCACTTTGATCTTCAGGATTTGGCTGCACTTTGTTCATTTCATTGGTTCCACCTGTTCTATTGCTAATGGATACAATACCCTGTCTCTTGGTAGGTTCATTTTCAGAATGAAGCTTGTTTCCGCCTTTTCTATTGCTAATAATTGCCACTTCATGAATCCCATAAATTTCACCTTCACTATTCTTCTTGCTGGCAACTAGTTTGTTGCCAGTGGTCATCATGTCAATTTGATCATCAGAATTTTGCTGTTTTTGTTCAAATAGCTTTTCTTCCAAATCTTGTAAAGTCAAATCAGAAGAAACGGAGCTGCCATTTGATTCAACGGAAGTCCTTGTTTCCTCTTTAATGCCAGGTAATAACTCTTCTTTTGGCATCTTGAAAGTTTTATTTACAAGTTCCAACTCTTCAGAATTAAGAACTCCTAAAGACATTTTGTGAAAACGTCAGAGATACAGTGCAGTAAGAAGTACATTAACTGAAAGTAGGAAATCCACAATAACATGCACAATAAGTAAGAAACAAAGTACTGTAATCCACCTTCATCAGTGAAGAAAGCCTTGTCCCAGGCTAAACTCTTCCGCAAGCTACTCTTAACTGTCCCTGTTCCTGCCCTCTTTGGAGGAGAGGGTTCTTTTGAAAGAGGTGAGTGTTCCTTATCCATACTGGTGCTTGTGGTATTGTCAGCTCCAAATGGTGACAAATGGCTCTCCAGTAAATCGTCATTCCCAACTAACTCTGAAAAAGGAAATCCATCACACATTAAATTTGTAAAACGATAATTTTCTTAAAATAAGAAAAGTCAAAACCTGCAAAAAAAGAGTATTATGTATTTCCAATCATATTGGTCCTTTATATTACACATATGCACAGAACAGCAAAAATTGAGAATCAATCCCTCAAAACTTACAGACCTTGTCACATTTAATAATAAAATATCTTTAAGTTCTAAAAATATTTATTTATATCCATTGGGGAAATTTTTCCAACAGAAAACGTATATGACCAAATTATGCTTCACTGCAGCATATCCTCAAACAGAATTTCTAGCCCTAGAACTATACCTGTACTTCAGTTGGCTTATAGCAAGCATAAAATCTCATAATCTTTCAATCTCAAAATTGATAAAAATCAATGGAACAATAACTATATTACAACATTATGATATCAAAACAATAAAATACGAGATATCGTCCATGTCTAGGACCAACTGACAATAACTATATTAAGATCTTAAGTCAGCAGTGGCTTGCCAGGTCGGTGAAAGAAGGGTGTTGTTATTGCCCCCACCAGGGTTCAAGTCTCTCCAATGACATGCTCATGTGGGCCTGTGCTTGCAAAAAATGTTGATGTTTGTAGCATCGGAATTCCACATTGGTTTGTGTCTAACCTGTGGAAGTCGTTATTAATACATCTTAGAACTTTGGAAATTCACTTTAATTAAAGGAATTATTAAAATGAATGTCTTTTTATAATTAATTGACTTTAATTTAATGAAATGTCTGAGTTTTTGGCATTAGTGAATTAAATGAATCTTAGCCATTGATCTCAAGTGAGGTGAGATCTAATCTCAACCGTTGATCACTTTGGAGATTAGGGTTATAGGGTATAACTCAATATTATAAAAGGCAGCCATGGTGAGAGAAGATGACACATTCCTTGGACATCTATTGGAGTCAATGACTCATAGAGAGAGCAAAGGACTTTTGCTCAAGGTATCAGGTGAAGGACTGTGATTCAAGGAGATCTCAGCATAGGTGGAGAAGGACTTTCATCTAGAGATCAAGTCCAAAGGAGGAGAGAGGGCAAGAGGACAGCAGCAAATAGATCTGGGTAGCAGGACAGCCGCAAGACAAATCTGGGTAGCATGCAGCAGGGACAGCCGCAGGTACGGAGCATACAAGATCATGGACAGCATTGAATGCGCGATTCAGTTAGCTCAGGCGTGTACATAGGCGCGAGCCAGTTAGCTCAAGCACGTACATATGCATGAGCCAAGTACCTCGAGCGCGTACATATGCACGAGACAGTTATCTTAAGCGCATACATACGCACGAGACAAGTGCTCAAGGCATGTACATATGCGCTGACCAGGCGACGAAGGGCGTGTACAGATTCAGACAGGCCGCAGGTACAGACCTGTACAGGGGCAGTCTGTAGCAGAAGATTTTGCCAGGTTTGTTGTACTTGTATTTTCCCTGAGTGGGCCATTTTCCCAGTAAGAGAGCCATTGTAAGCTTGGATTCATTATTGATGAAAAGCTGATTTGAAAGGCAGAATTTTCTGTGTACTGTGTGAGATTTGTTTTCCAGTTTGCTTCCGCTGTTTTCATTTCCAACAAGTATATTTTATTGTGTGCTATAATTTGATTGCAAGCAAGGAATTACACAAGGTAGTAAAGTATCTAGGATTCTAGATGCTGGGAATTGAGTTTTCAACAAAAAAACAGATGGGGCCAGATGCAAGTCCTGGACGACTTGAATAGATACTCCCCATTCACAGAAAGATGACTTCTGTCGGGATGTTTCTGTCCATTGGAAAACAAAATAAAGCAGTAACAACTTGCCACTTGCTCATGTGGACCAGAAGTATTCAATTAAAAAAAACATTAAGATATTAATTTGGACTGCAAGACGCATAGTAATTTCCACCAATTATTATTTGGAGACCTGGAAACACCTGATAATTGAGTTTTCAACAAAAAAGAGGTGGTGCCAGGTACAAGTCCTGGATGACTTGAATAGATACTCCCCATTCACAGCTTCTTAGCAGAAAGATGACTTCTGTCAGGATGTTTCTGTCCATTCAAGATCAAAATAAAGCAGTAACAACTTGCCACTTGCTCATGTGGACCAGAAGTATTCAGTCAAAAAAATATTAAGATATGAATTTGGGCTGCAATAAACATAGTAATTTCCACCAATTACTATTTGGAGGCCTGGAAACACCTGATACTTTCCAGGCTTATCCTTGACAAAGTGTGCAATTTTACCAAGAGGATAGAGGGATGGATAAAAGAATGCAATGTGATATTTGAATCATTAAATGATTTTATTAATTATCAACCACAAAGGAGATGCAGACTTATACTCAACTGCTTATTGTGGTAGCTGTCCTAACCGCTTACCTAATCAATAATTAACCTTACTAGCTCCATTACATCATATTAATCATCAATGCCATACTCATTACAGTACATTAATCACAGTTAACACCTAAAATGGTAAACCTGGTACTAAATGGTCATTAATTCTAAAAACCTCCCAATGACCATTTGGTCAGCCTTTACATTGAGCATTTATCTAAATCTTATATATTTATTTTTGCTTAGAGATATTAATAATAATAATAATAATAATCTATTTTTAAGGTCACAGCCAAGCCAAACACCAAATTGGTGTATGAGACCCCCTCCGCCCAGCGATTTGACTGGTAAAGTCTACAGAGGTATACATACCCTACCCCACTCTGGATTTGAACTTCAGTTAGACATAGATTCAATCTATCCATCCTGCAACACAAACAAAGATCCCTGGGTAGGCTTTTTCAAATATACAAATGGGATATTTTTTACAGGAAACTATGCAAAAGGAAGAAATATTTTGGGCAGCTTTGTACGACCAGGATGGCACCTTTTTGTTTCAGGAGCAGACAAAAGATCGAGAGATTTAGTCACAGGATGGAAACCCTCCATCAATTGTAATCAATCACGAATTGCTGGAACTTCTTCGATTTCTCTTGTGCATTCCAAGGAGCCTCATAAAGATTTAGTGTCGATCAATGTTTATGGTCCTAGCCACCTAAGGAAGGACTTATAGGAAAACTTTCTAAGTGATGAGGCTTTTCAATCAAAATCTATAATATTGTGGAGGTGATTTTAATGTTGTTTTAAGATAGGAAAGATATGGGGAATAACTGGATGTCAAAATCCTCTGGGTGATTATCTGATGTAGAACATTTGAAAATTGTTTCAACCCAGGATCTGTACCTATCTGTTTCTTCCAAATCATTTACCTATCCTTTTGCAATTGGAATCAAGCGGGAGAAAACCAGCAAATCTCTCAAGTTTAATCAACATTGGCTAACTTATGAGAATTATAGGAATTCAGTACTGGATACTTGGAAGTGTTGTGAGGAGGGCAGTGGGGAATATGCTATGAAGGTATTCCATGAAAACCTTATTAGGGTTAAAGCAATAACCAAGGAATGGGCTAAAAAGGTCTTTGGGGACTCAAAGTCTAAACTGTAACCGTACTGGAGTATATTCAAAACATCTATAAATCTCAGATTGAGGATGGCATGTGAGAAGCTACAAGGAAGGATTTATAGCAGGTCGAAGAGGAGAAAAATAGGATTTTAGCTTGGGAGGAAAAGCATTGGAGTCAAAAGAGCATAGCTACTTGGCTCAAGGAAGGAGATGAAAACACAAAATAAAATCATAATTATGCCAAAATGAGGAAAGCACAAAACACAATTTGACCAATAAAAGACTCAACATGGAACAAAGTGTAGCTCACATCAAGGTATATCAAAGGTAGCAGTGCAATGTTATAGCTCAATTATAAAGAACCTAGCAGGCCTAACATATGAGAGATGATGATATGATGTCAGTGTCCTCCTCAAAATGAGGTTCAAAATGAGTGCCTCAAGGCACCAGTGGTAAGTAAGGAGCTCCCACATATGATGAAATCCTTTCAACATGATAAGGCTCCAAGTCCACATGGGCTTTTATTGAATTGTACCCCAACTTTTAATGACATTCTGAAAGAGGAGATGGTGAAAGTGATAGAAGAATCTAGAAGCACAGGTAAAACACTAGGAGCTTTTAACACTACATTTATTGCAACTATTTCGAAGACTAATGCTCCTAAATTGTTTTAGAGCCTATAGACCTATTTCACTGTGCAAAAGTATCCACATGATAATTGTCAAAATAATTGTTTTAAGATTAAAGGCCATACTTTCAAAGACACAATATGTTGTGAGTGGCATAAGAGATTCTAAACACAATTTAAAGAAAATAAGTTCTTTCCTTCAAAGGCATATCATGGAGTGAATTGGCTTTAGCTAAATTTATTGATGCTTTAGTTCAACTTCTGTAAATTGGGTGGAAAAATGCTATAAATCAATGTCATACGCAATTTTGCAATTCGGGTTATTGGAGTTACATCTTCTTTTTAAACCAAGCAGAGGATTAAGGCAAGGATGCCCATTATTACCTCTCTTCTTCCTACTAGTAGTTAAATGTTTAAGTAGATATCTCAAACAACCCCAAGAACACTTGTTGAAGGGGATTAGGGTTATAGGGGATACCTTCATCATGCATATTTTGTTTGTGGATGATGTCCTACTAGTAGCTGAAAGCTTAAGTAGATATATCAAACAACACAAGAAAGGCTTGCTGAAGGGATTAGAGTTACAAGGGATAGATTCATCACACATCTTTTGTTTGTGGATGACGTCCTATTATTCAAAACAATTCCGGATTGTTGGAGAGAGGACTAAAGTTGTTCAATATGGCCACTAGAATGAAGATAAACTTACAAAAATGAACGATCTCTTGGAATGGACTCACTAACTAACAAATACAACACATCAAGAGTCAAGACACTACTCCCCTTCAATGTATCCTCCTTTGATTCTAGCCCTCGGTATCAAGGTTTAAGTTAAAGGCAAATGATTACTTGTACAAGTATTGGCTATGGTTGTACCAAAAAATAGAGAAGAGAATTTCAACATGGTGCAATAAGTGGTTATCGACAAGTGGTTGACTAACTTTAATTAAAAGTGTCTTTGAAGCCACTCATGTTTATTGGCTCTCCCATGCATGTGTTTCCAAGCATCATTTAAAAAAAATGCTATCAACATTTGTTGTCAAGTAAACAATATAGAGTTAAAATTCCACTTGTAAACTTGGAGACACTGGCACAACCAAATCTCAAGGGGATTGGGGTTGTAAATCCTAAAAAATCCATAATCTTTCGATGGTTATAGCAACCAAGAGCACCAAGAGGATGTTAAATTTGAATGGATAGTCGAAAAGGCTTATTGAACAAAAGTACATAGAGCCCAAAAGCTTGATTGATTGGATCAAAGACTCCAAAAAGAGCCACATAGGAGGCTCCATCACTTAGAGAGCAATGGTAAAGGCTTCCACATTGATATGACATCATCTACCCTAGCTTATTAAGAATGGAAAACAAGTTCTAGTTGGACCAAATCCTTGGATAGAAGGAAGATGTTTTCATAGGTTATCAATAGAAATACTAGACAAAATTCACAAATAGATGCAAAAGTTAGATGGTCAAGTGTTTGGAGATCAATAGAAGACAACTATAATGCAACTCAAGAATGGAAGGCTCTCAGAAGTAGTTTAACACAAGCCTCAATTCAACTAAGGGATAAGGAGGCCACATAGGTCTAGTCTAGGAATAAGGAAGGAGAACAATACACAATCAAGTAAGGGTGGTAAGGGTGGAGGCTCCCATCAAAACCAAAATATTCCTATGGCTTGTGTTGGAAAATAATGTTCTAAAATGAGATAATCTACAAAAACAAAGATGGGAAGGCCCTAGATTGTGCTTATGTTGAGAACAAATGACAATATTGATCACATTTTTCTACATCATCACTTCGCAAGAGGTGTGGACTGTAAGCTAGGAGGTTATCAATAGGGAAAGGTGCATGGGAAGGACCCACAGTGGAGGATGCTTTCTAAAGATTTTTTTGAGGTTCTATGGGCTGCCCAACAAGCCTGTCATTTGACCTCTAGTTGGGCACTAAGTTTAGGAACTTTCAAACAGTTTTTCTCGTTGTTTTAAGACAGCCTTCTCACTGTTCAAAACAGCCCACTAAATCTGAACTTTACCCTCTCCAAATATGCCCACAAATCTTTGGTTTGATGCTCTTTAATGCCTCTTGTTATAAGGATAAATTATGGATGGTTTTGTTGTCCAAGTTAGCCTTCAATAACATGCATTAAACATCAAACACACATATGGAATCTTTAACAACCTACAGATGAAAGTAATAAGAAAACCATGACAAATATACACAAGTGGTTTTTGGTCAACATGACCTTGGAAAAACCCCCATGGGGAAAACCAGTAAGAGAGATAGATATATATATTGGTTCTCAAAGCAAATGTTACAACAAGTAAATACACAAGGAACCTGATACAATCCAAGCTTTTTCTCAAGCTTGTAAAGGAGTCCCTAAAAACTTGTGCATGTTGAATGATGACTTGCGCCTCCTCTTGGAATATGCGCCTGCTAGCTTGTGCTTGCACCCTCCTAGAGTTCTTGGCTCTTGGAAAGATGTGAGTGCCCCCTCCTTTGTCTTGGATTGCACTTATCACAAGTGTGCCCTCTCCAAAACAAATGGAGCACTCCTCCACATGTGCATCCTTCCAATAATGAAGTGTGCCTCTCCTCCAAATGCGCCCCTACCTCAAGCTTGAAGTGTGCCCTCTCACTCAAGTGCCACTCTCAAGCAATGGGTGTGCCTCCTCTACTAGTGTGCCATCTACACAAGAAACTCCTCCACGCTTAAGCTCTCAAGCTCAAGCCTCCATGGTGCACCCTCATACTTTGCTCCTCCTCTTCTTCAAACCCCTGCACCCTTCTCCTCCATGATTGCTCTCATGAAGCTAGTGTTCCCTCTTTGAAGCCTTACGCCCTCTTCATCTCAAGGATGACATGCTCGAGACCTTGTGCGCCCTCCTCTCCTCAAGAATGCACCCAACTGTTCTCCAAACTCTCACTCCTCTCTTCCTCTTCACTCCTTCTCCTCACCCAACTCTCTCAAGTGATCAAGTGAAGAATGAATCTCATCCTTACCCTTTTGCCTCCTTTAGCCTTCCTTAGGCCAAACCTAAAAGATCAATGGCTTAGATTAGATCTAGCCAAGTCTAATCAATGGGTGAGATCACTTCTCATAAATCTCACTTGGAAACCCACTTTACTCAAGTTTCCA
>SNQJ01S0067728.1:0-23964 GCA_010110895.2 Picea sitchensis | reverse complement strand
TGCTCGACCTGCATGATCTCTAGATGGAAGTCCATCTCCACCTATCCAAGATCTCCTTGAATCAAAGTCCTTCTTGATCCAAGCCTTGATCTTGGCATCTCACCAAAGATCTCTACCTTGGCATCTCACCAAGGATCTCTACCTTGGCATCTCACCAAAGGTCTCTTGCTCTTGGCATCTCCCCAAGAGTCTCTCCATCTTGGCATCTCACCAAAGATCCTCACCTTGGTCTCTCAACAAGGGACTTCCTCTTGAAGAGGAATCTGAAACTGATCAACTCATCTCCATAGCCAAGTGAGACCCAAACCTCACTTTGCGAATACTCGGTGAGTATGGTTGTAACTTGATCATCAAAAGTGGCCTTTGACTCTGATCTGCTCGACCTACATGATCTCTAGATGGAAGTCCACCTCCACCTATCCAAGATCTCCTTGAATCAAAGTCCTTCTTGATCCAAGCCTTGATCTTGGCATCTCACCAAAGATCTCTACCTTGGCATCTCACGAAAGGTCTCTTGCTCTTAGCATCTCGCCAAGAGTCTCTCGATCTTGGCATCTCACCAAAGATCCTCACCTTGGTGTCTCACCAAGGGACTTCCTCCTGAAGAGGAATCTAAAATTGATCTGCTCATCTCCATAGCCAAATGAGACCCAAACCTCTCTGGTGCCCTGCTCTCTCTGACCAACCTCTGAGGCTCTCCAACAGATCTCTGCAAAGTAGGTTGTGGCCATGAAGCATCTACACCAACTGTTTGTATACTCGACAACTCTGAAACTGAAGTTGTCCCGGGTGGATGAGTCACCCTTAATATGGTGTACTCGATAACTGAGTCTGCATCCCATGAGATACAACACTCTCAATCTGTGGGACCTCCTCAACTCTATCTACGCACCAACTGCTAGATGGTGTATCAATTGTCAAACAACAACCTATGA
Source organism: Picea sitchensis (assembly GCA_010110895.2). Taxonomy (NCBI): domain Eukaryota; kingdom Viridiplantae; phylum Streptophyta; class Pinopsida; order Pinales; family Pinaceae; genus Picea; species Picea sitchensis. Next base: position 23,029 of record SNQJ01S0067728.1, on the reverse strand, counting down.
GAGCACACTCCCTCTCAAACTAAGCAGTGAACTCCTCCTCCTCTATTGTCATTGCAGTGCCACCCTGCTTCTTCTTCTTCTTGGGACATTGTCCAGCATAGTGCCCCATCTCGCCACAAGCAAAGCATTTCACTTTGCTCATGTCGTTTTTTTGTTGCTCACCATGTCCTCTCGATTGTTGCTCTTTGGCCCCAACTTTGGGCCCCTGCTTGGTCTTCTTCTTGCCCTTATAGCCACAAAGGCAAGATCAACCTCATCCCCATCCTCACCCTGTTGTTGACTAATAGATCCAAAACCATGCTTGGTCTCCTCCTACACAAAGTCATCCCAGAGCCTCTCCCAACTGGCATATGCTCCCTACCCACAATGCCATGTACAAAACTCTCCCACAATTTGGAAAAGCCATTCAAGGTTGTCCGCACCAACTCAAAGGAATCTACTATATCGCCAACTACACCCAACTCATCACGAATCTAAGTGAATCTCGAGAGGTATGAGGTAACTGTATCTGTCTTCCCCATCGTGGTGCCCCTTAGCTTCTCCTGAAGCACCATCTTGCGGTTCTGGTTAGGACTCTAATAAATACTACACAAAGACTGCCACATCTGAAATGTAAAGTCCTTACCAGTAATGTGAGGAATCACATGGTCTTTCACCGCATCAAGGATTGTTCACTTAGCAAAGAACACCACATTGTTATGTTTCTGAAACTCAGCAAAGAGAACCACATCTATAGGAGGTACAATGGGATTCTCTACAATCTCCCATAACTCTCCCTCGTCCAGAATCATCGCTATCCTTGCCTTCCACGAAGACCAATTGCTTGCCCCCGCAAGCCTATCCTCCACCCTCAAACCTGCCACCACCAAGGCTGCCATCTGATGCTAAAACTAATACACTCTAACCAAGTAAAACTGAGCAACTCTGAACAACAGAAATCAACCTCCAACACACCAACCGCAAGTGTGAAAATGAGGCTCCTCAACCTGTGTAAATCTACCCAACAGGCACTCAATTTTAGGCACTTTCAAATCTGATATTTCTCACTATTTAGTGACAGTATACTTGTTGTCCAAAAATAGCCAATAGATCTGATCTTTGCCCTTCTAAAATCTGCCCCATGTTTGCTCCAAAATTCAACCCACTCTGCTTCCCTTAAGCTCTAATACCATGAATATTTTCCTAGGTTCTATCGGCTTCCCAACAGGCCTGTAATTTGACCTCTTGTTGGGCACTAAGTTTAGGAACTTTCAAACGGTTTTTCTCGTTGTTTTAGGACAACCTTCTCACTGTTCAAAACAGCCCACTAAATCTGAACTTTACCCTCTCCAAATATGCCCACAAATCCTTGGTTTGATGCTCTTTAATGCCTCTTGTTATAAGGATGAAGTATGGATGGTTTTGTTGTCCAAGTTAGCCTTCAATAACATGCATTAAACATCAAACACACCTCTAGGATCTTTAACAACCTACGGTTGAAAGTAATAAGCAAACCATGACAAATGTACACAAGTGGTTTTTGGTCAACATGACCCTGGAAAAAAACCCCATGGGGAAAACCAGTAAGAGAGATAGATATATATATTGGAGATCTCAAAGCAAATGCTACAACAAGTAAATACATAAGGAACCTAATACAATCCAAGCTTCTTCTCAAACTTGTAAAGGAGTTCCTCAAAACTTGTGTGTGTTGAATGATGACTTGTGCCCCCTCTTGGAATATGTGCTTGCTTAGCTTGTGCTTGCGCCCTCCTAGAGTTCTTGGCTCTTGGAAAGATGTGAGCACACCCTCCTTTGTCTTAGATTGCACTTATCACAAGTGCACCTCTCCAAAACAAATGGAGCATTCCTCCACATGCGCACCCCTCCAATAATGAAGTGTGCCTCTCCTCCAAATGCGCCCCTACCACAAGCTTGAAATGCGCCCTCTCACTCAAGTGCCACTCTCAAGCAATGGGTGCGCCCCCTCTACTAGTGCACCCTCTACACAAGCAACCCCTCCACACTTAAGCTCTCAAGCTCAAGCCTCCATGGTGTGCCCTCATACTTTGCTCATCTTCTTCAAAACCTTGCACCCTTCTCCTCCATGATTGCTCTCATGAAGCTAGTGCGCCCTCTTTGAAGCCTTGTGCCCACCTCATATCAAGGATGACATGCTCAAGCCCTTGTGCACCCTCCTCTCCTCAAGAATACGCCTAAGTGTTCTCCAAACCCTCACTCCTCTCTTCCTCTTCACTCCTCTTCTCCTCACCGAACTCTCTCAAGTGATCAAGTGAAGAATGAATCTCATCCTTACCATTTTGCCTCCTTTAGCCTTCCTTAGGCCAAACCTAAAATATCAATGGCTTAGACTAGATCTAGCCAAGTCTAATCAATGGGTGAGATCACTTCTCATATTCTCACTTGGAAACCCACTTTACTCAAGTTTCCATAGTTTGTTTTATGTCTATTAATTCTCCCACTTTGTGAATTAATTGTCACTTTATGACTTGAGTGACAAATTTCACTTTATCACTTAAGTGATAAAGTCAAAATGAAATTAGAACATAAAGTAAAGGTATAAAGGTAATAGTCTCCCCCTTTGGGTTTAGAGACTCACAAACAAGGGAACCACTTTCCAAGGTACCCAAATCTCAACACTTTGGAGCATTGGTTGGAGAATCAAGACATCAACTACAACAATAAATCACTACCACCCTTTGTTTTGTGGGCTCTCTAGCTTACAAGAAATGAAGCAATATTTTAATGGTAATCTTTGGACCCCACTAAAACAAACCCAAAATGGGAAGGAGGGGATAGTTGATCTGTTGGAGATACATAAGTCAAGGCCCTTTTTTAATGGAGTAGTTCAATGGAACCCTAAAATCAATGAACAGTTGGGGTGATTTACACCTCAGGGGATCATTGGTTGTAGTTTAAATGCAATCTAGGGGTGATTTCAAACAACAAAGTAGATAACTTGGCAGTTGATTTGTTGAAGAAGATTGCTATGGAGGTAGGCATACATAATATGCAGGTGTATGGAGACTTTAAACTAGTTGTAGGGTTGGATGTCTACGAACATCTACAACAAGAACTTGCACTTTAAAGGGTCAATTAGAGCTACAAGGGAAATTGCAGATCAATTTCTCACCTACCAAATGGGAAAATTAAATCCCAATAGATCAATTACCAAAGAAAGCTTGTTTTTTACAAGAGAAGTTGTTAAGGTTTAAGAACACAAAATGCCCAAGTCATTTTATGCCCAATCAAGGAGACTTCCTATGATTTTCTTNCATGGAAGTGAGAATCAAGAGAAAGTCCATAGAGATGAATTTTAGCATCTCTAGACAAAATAGTAATGTCAAAGGTCTTTTGTTATGAAACTATGATTTGTTCTATAGTGATTGGATAGATCAAATTGGTTCAAACCTTTCCGCAAAAGGCATAAATTCTGAAGAAGGTCACAACATACATTTCCATTGAATCCTATGAGGTTACCAATGGGTATTTACACTGACGATAATAGCATCCTCTACTTGGAAAATAGAGGAATAAGGGGGGAATCCATGAGGCAAACTTTGGGCCTTGTGCAAGATTATGTAGCCTCGAGGCAAAATGTAATGAGCTTTCAAGCCAAAATAACTTGAAATAGCATGACCTTACTCCAATTTTTCCATCCATTAGGCAGTTTCCCTTTAATATATGTGTGTGTGCATGCAAATAATGCATATACTCAAAAGCATAACACGATTTTAAAAAAATGAAAATAAAGTAGTAATTCTATGTCTTGGCAAACAATGCAACCCATAATGACTTTAGAAACATCACCGCATGGACAAAAGAATCTCCCTTCTACAAATTCCCTAGCCAAGCCATGGCCTACAACAAAGCCAAAAAAATCAAGATATTTTACAACCAACCCACCTTATAAAATAAAATTACAAGCTAACCTTCATACCCTTACAAACAACCACCTTGTATAAAAATGGAAAGCTAACCTTGATACCCTTATGCTTAAGCAACACACTTTATATAAAAATGGAAAGCTAACCTTGATACCCTTACCAACAACCACCTTTTATAACAAAATGGAGCCAACTATCTTATAGACAACCATCCATCATATTTTACAAGATTCTAGATGTTCCCAAACTCTTGCATGCAAACACTCAAAAGGATAACACAATTTAAAAAACTGGAAAATAAAGTAGTAATTCTAAGTCTTAACAATCAATGCAATCCATAATGACTTTATGGACTAAAGGATCAATGGTGACTGCATGGACCAAAGAATCTCCCTAATGCAAAACTCCCTAGCCAAGCCATGGCATGCAACAAAGCCAAAAAAAAATCAAGATATTCTTACAGCCAACCCAACTTATAAAAAAAATCAGGGGCTGACCTTGACACCCTTACAAGCAACAGCCTCATATAAAAATGGAAGGCTAACCTTGATACCCTTACAAGCAACCACCTCTTATAACAAAATGGAGCCAACTATCTTATAGCCAACCACCGATCATATTTTACACGATTCTTGATGTTCCCAAACTCTTGCATGCACTCATAGTCTTAGCTAAATAACACTTAACAAGAGTAATGTATAGAAACAAAAATCAAGAAGATTGGAACCATAAGATCGTTTCTTCTCTTCTAATTTAGTGTAAAAGTTAGAGCTTCTAAGCCCATCACATAATTATGTTCTAGTATCCATAAAAACATCTAAGAACATTTGAAAATTTTGAATAATATCACAACTATCGCATCACATATAAAGAATTGGCTTTAATAAAAAAATAAAATCAACTCCATTATTCTAAAATGTTGGAATGATTAAAATTTAAACCTAAGTTGTACATGGTTTCACAGGGAGCACGGCATGGAAAAATGACACGCACAAATTTGGGAAAGACATTTGTGCAAACATATAGGATGAATCAACTCAACTTGCCCAAGTCTGACCAGTCTTTGGGCTAAACTGGTTTGACTTGGATTCTGAGTTGGCCAGAAACCGCGTCAGCAATTGACTTGGCCTGACTCAGATGAATCGGCACAAAACAAAACGTGACAAAAACGAAATCTGTGTCACCTAACACATCAACCTGCCCATGAACTCGGCCTAGTTAACTCCAAGTTGAAGGCCAAGTTTCGAGTTGAGTCCTAAGCAAAGGCCTCGACTAGTCGAGCCACGTCAAAGTCTAATGACTTTGAAATAAACAACAAAGCAATAGCTCTTTTATGACAAGGTGAGGTAGATGCATCTGGTTGGCCTTTATCACTCAAAAAAAAAATCTAGTAGTAGGCAACCAATAAAATTCATTTCAGCAAGAAAGGCCAAGATGTAAAGTTACAGACAAGGAGAGAAATCCCCCCATACATTAAGAATAAAATTTCCAAAGTACCAATGACGCAAGTTTCCTTAGTACAAATTGTAGTTACTTTGCATTGTATGCTGATGGATTTCCCTCTCTGCTTACGATGATATTCTGAATGTGCATATTCTTTATCAAAATATGCCGTGCCAATTTTAGCATCCTCCTTCAATCAGAAAAAGCACCCACCCACTGATCCAAATCTCGAGGATAAATGGTTGCGTTCTAAGATATGCCAAATGGGGCATAAGAAAGTGGGTATGTGTAAACAGCAATTGAAAATTCTAGAAAACAAGCCAAAGCCAACACTAGGGTTTTCTATGTAGGCCAACCCAAGCTAAAGATGGTGTCCTGACTTATACAGAAAGTATAGTGCGCATAGGTAAGTGAGGCAGGGGCAAGAAGCAACCCAGATTCTAAAGAACAAGAGAAAGGAAAAATAGACTATTATAGGTAAACCTAACAGAGAGAAATAACATGAATTGCTGTAATGCTCTGCTTACCCAAAAAACAGCCCAGAATTAGACAGATGTTCTTAATACTTATAGAAATCATAGAGTATAAAATGTAACTACCTAGACAGACTGGTTGATTTGAATTGTAGATTCGGATCCTATAGACCAATTCAGTCTAAAAGAAGGTTAAATTCATCGATACTGAGCTACAGGGGATATTTCCAGGTCTTGCTGACTGAAGCAAATCATGTTGTGGGTGGATGAAAAACGCACATGTCTCGAAGACGAAAGGATAAAGGAATAAAAGTTTATAAATTCACCAGAGAAAGATCGAACGCATTTTTCAGAACTTGACCCTCTTGATCAGGGTTTAAGAAGGGTTTTATCGATGGCTAGACTATTCACTTATGAGMATCCACTCTTGATATGTATCTGTGTGAATCGAGCCAGCAACCTCGCARGAAAAMCCTACGATACTCAAATCCCCTATACGGGATGAGAAAATGTAATAAAACATAACTGGGTCGCGAGATCATCTAATGTGAAAAGCACGGATTTAATAAATAATTAACAGACCTGGCAACGCTTTTTCTCCGAGATCATCTGAGACAGAGGGTATGAGACTATCATCCTCAGCAGAKACGTCAATTAAACAGAGCCTCTCCATTTCTAGTTGGCGCTTGCCTTCCTGCAATAGAACAGATTGTCTGAGGCCGCCGTTCCTCATGCTGGTAATAACATGTATATTGTGTTATGCTTATAATGCGGCAGCCAAGGCATGGAAAGGATTGGCGGAATTGAAGAAAATGCAAAGCCAGTTAGAATGAAGAGGGGTATATATTTTCAACGGTCTAACGGGAAGTAGCAGCAGAATCCAAGGGCGCAGACATTGATTGGCAAATGGACAAAAATTTTCAAACAGTAAGCAGGAGCGGGAAAGAATGCTAAATTTAGGGAATGGGTGAGGAACCTAAAAACTCTCGCGTAGACCGCTCCTTCTAGTCGTTATTATTTTATTTTATTTTTAAAAAATTACATGTATATGCATTTTCACTTGAATAATTAGACGTTATCTTTATGTCTTAGGTGTTTAGGAGGGGTGAAAGTCTACCTCCTTATAGGTTATTTTTTTACGAATTATCTGTGGGTCATTTTAGGGTGTGTGATTTTCTTTAAATAATAGTAATGATTTTATTTTTCTTGGTATGAAGCTAAAATGTAGCAGGGTGTGAGTTGGTTGATTTAAAAGGGAGGAGGTCTTTTTAGATTCTTGGTCACTAGATAAGGTTCCACATGGAAATATAGTTAAGGGTTGAAACTACCTTTTATTTATGGAGTATAATCCAAAACTACTTGTAGTTGGTGGATTAATACTTAGCTTTGTTTTCTTTGTTAGCACTTATAAGTAAAAATTCAAGGGTGTCAAGTCATCTAGGACTAGTGGAAGTCTATCAAGACATGGTCCACAACAATGCACGTAGTCTAAAAGGGCCATCAATTAGCCTTTTTCTAGCCGCCAAAAATAATAGGAAGGGAAACTGACATTTTTTTACTAAAATCTAGCAAGAATCATTTTGAATTGACAGAATCGTAGATTTTAGATGTTAACATTGCACAATATGGGTGCAGTAAGGGTATTCAAGGATGTTGAAGCCATTTATGCATTAAAAACAACAAATTGATCCATCTAAAATTGTAATGTTGACAAAGATTCACTTATTAGATATCATTTTTGGGATTAACTGCGTAGAGTAAGTCATTAATATATGACCCATATCCATGAGTATTATCCACAACTAACCAATAATTATCATGATTTTAATAGTCCACTTAGCACTCATTGCATCGGGTGATTCTCACGGGGGTGAAGAAGTGGGATTGAAGCCAGTGAAATGAATCGCATAGAATCAATCATCACTTCTGGGGCTTGCACCTGGTAACCAGGACTTCCCAGGTGGTCACCCATCCCAAGACGCCTCTGGCTCAAGCGTGCTTAACTATGGATTTTTCCCCACAATCAAGCCCACTTAACTTGCTACCCCATTTGCAAAAACTTATCAGTATTGTTCCTTATGAACTATCTAGTTAGAGCTCCCTTCACTCTTATTATTTAAGCATAGAGAGGCTTTCGCAGTGCAACATATTAGATATCATTTTTGGGATTAACTGCGTAGAGTAAGTCATTAATGTATGACCCATATCCATGAGTATTAGTCGCAACTGGCCAATAATTCTCATGATTTGAATAGTCCACTTAAGACTCATGGCAACTCAAAAAAGGCCAAAAACATAGAATGTTTAGCCTTCTTCCACAACAATATCATTATTTCACTATGGACGGGTTTTTGGTAAGTGGCAGTATAAAAGAGGAGCTAATGTACTACTCTGGAATAGGGTAAGGAGAGGATTCAAAGGCTTACATTGTTGGGAAACTAGGAGATGGTCATTGCTCGATGATGTTACTAACCATTTTTCCTATTGTTGAGGCAAAAAAAGAGGAAAAACATAACAAATTTTAGTGGGTACCTACCCATGAGTATAGAGATTGTCTAATTGCAATAGTGATGAGAAAAATGGCTACAAATGGAATGTAGAACCATTTTAGGGATGCCACTTCAAATAACATTAACGAATATATAGAAAACAATCATTAGAAATGGAAAGAGGCAAAGAAGTTGATGTACCAATTTACCCCATCGAGACCCACATGACTTTTGGTGCTTCATCTCCTAGGGTTAGGTTTTTGAATGTTTAAGGTTTTCTCATTTATGCTTTATGTTAAAAAGGCCTTTGGAGCCTCATTGTAACAACTTCTTGTGAATGAGCGTAGTCAACGCATATATTCTCATAAATAAGCTACCACTATTTTAGCTAGCTTGTGTGATTTTTCATTTTATAGTCTTTTGTATTTGAGACAATCATTAATAGAATATGAGATTTACTGTATTATTGTGTTCCTTGCCATATCTTTGTGTAATTCTTTTTTATATCTCTTCCTTCATATCATTCATAAAATAATCTAGATCAATGGTATTAGAGCGGTCAGCTCCTTGTTGTCCTCAGTGCATGTCCCCGACGAGGTCAGGGTATAGAGAGTTGGGTCTCGACCTTGTATCTCTTGAGGAAAACCGATATCGCACGCCCAAGCGACCTTCCAAGGAAAAATAAAAGAGGGATGATGGGATAGGATATCCTTTCAAAATGTTGCTATAGGAATCCCTCGTGCGATAGAGGAATGCGATGATAAATAATTTCACCTAGATCCTTCGACGTCTGCCAACAACAACGGAGACACCTTCAACCAACAATCACATTGGAGGCGTGACACCCTTCAAGGTACAATTTAACTTTGATATTCCTTTATTTGAAGGCAAGATTGATGCCAACGCTTTGGAAAAATGGTTAAATCTGCTAGAGGGTTATTTCTATGTCCACAATTTTTCCAACAGTGAAAAGATCACCTTCACACTCCTTAAGGCCCTTCCCCATGTTCGAGATTGGTGGGAGACTTACTGTGAACAACATGTTGAGGATGAGTCTGTAATTTTTGGGCCATGAACCACTTGGGCAGATTTTTTTTATGCCCTCAAGGAACAATATTACCGTGTTGGAAGTTATGATGATTCGTTCACGAGATGGACCACGCTGCGCCAAGAGAGGGGCCAAACAGTGCTGGAGTTCACAAATACTTTCCACACTTTGCGCACCAAGCTAGGTATAAAAGATTATGAGAGACATCTCATCCTAAAATATTGTGGGGCTCTGCATAGGTACATCCAAACCAAAATGGAGTTTATGGACATTTCGTCAATGGAATCTGCTTATCGATATGTTGTCAAAATCTAGCAGAAATTCAAGTAGCAGAACAAGCGGGAGTTCAGGTCTGCAAATATGAAACATCCAAAGTGTTGTAAGGGTGGCCCTATCTCCTAGGACAAAGGATATAGCAAGGATTTCCAACCCCAATATAACCATCCCAAGCCACTAATAAAGAAGGGTAATGGGAAGTCGAAGAAGGAAACTGGAAAATGGTGTCAGTGCCACAAAATCCCTTGGCACAATAATTATGAATGTCTCTCCAAATAGTCATTGTTGGATGAAAGGAAAGCCCCAGAATTAGATGTTGACTCAGAATATGATTCAGAGTCAGAAAATGGGAAGACAAAACATTGATGTAGAACCTAATGTCACCATGGCTACCACAAAATTCCATCCAGAGGAACCGAAGGAGACTGAAGAAGGGGAGCACATTTTCCACTCATAGATGTGGGTGAAGGGAACCCCACTCTGTTTCATTATTGACAGTGGTATCCAGAAGAAATTGATCCCAGTAGAGGTTTTCAAGAGGTTGAACTTGATAATGACGCAACATCCTCAACCATACACCATCGGTTGACTTAGTCAGGGACAGGACATCCATGTCAACTAGCAATGTCACCTGCCCTACGACATCAAACCCTTAAAAGACGAGGTATTGTGTGATGTTTCCCCACTTGACGTTTTTTATGTTTTGATAGGACAACCATATATGTGGAAGCGTCATGCTATTTATGAATCTAGGCCCTGTAGTGTCATTATTACTTTGGGATATCAACTCTACAGGGTACCAGAGGTAGTCCCAAATACTACGGCCTCTTTGATCTCTACGAAGTAGTGTAGAAAGGTGGTTTCTCAGAACAAGAGATTTTTCCTCTGTATGGTTCAATCGAAAGGTGAACAAAAGGTCACTACAACCGCCAAAACCTCTGCACAAGGTCTCTTTGCCCAACAAAAACATGTGGATGGAATAGTCGAGGAGTGCAAAGACATATTTGCCTCACCTATTGGGGTGTCTGTGCACGGTCAAGTAAATCACTAAATTGATCTAACACCTGATGCTCCTTTTCCTAATGACCATGTATAAAGGCATTCAGTTATGGATAATGAAGAAATCAAATGTCAAATCCAAGAGATAATTCTAAAGGGAGACATCAGACCAAGCTCTTCACCTTGCAGGAGCCTAATTGTTCTAGTACAGAACAAGGACGGGACATAGAGACTTTGTATTGATTACAGAGCCCTGAAAAAGATCACAGTTAAGAACCGGTACCCAATTCCCCGAATTGATGATCTTCTCGACCAACTCTAGGGAGCCAAGTTTTTTAGTAAGATTGATTCGAAGTCAGCCTACCACCAGGTGCTGATTGAGAAAACTAATGTGTGGAAGATGACTTTCAATTCCAAAGAAGGCCTCTTTGAGTGGTTGGGCATGCCTTTCGACTTGACTAATGCCCCAAACATATTCATGCATATGATGGATGATATATTACAGCCATTCACAAACTCCTTTATGATTGTATATTTGGATGACATCCTCATCTTCAACAAGACTTGGGAGGAACATTTGGAGCATATTCAACAAGTATTGGGCACCATACGACAACACAAGTTATATTCCAATTTAGAGAAGTGTTCCTTCAGCATGAAGAGAAAAAAATATTTGAGATACATCATGGATGAGCAGGGTGTACATGTGGATCCAGCCAAGATCCAATTCATCCGCGATTGGTTGGCCCCAAAAACAATGACTGAGCTCCACAGCTTCTTGGGCCTTGCTAAATTATACCGGCGGTTTGTGTTGGGGTTCTCTCATATCATTTGGGCCCTAAGCCAGGTGACTAAGGGTGGTGAAAAGGCCAAGTTTGTGTGGTTCCCACCCCAACATAAAGCATTTGAGGATATGAAATCCCGGCTCTGCTCAACATCAATCCTCATTCTACCTGACGTGCAACGACCATTTGAGATTGAGAAAAATGCTTCAAATTATGCTATAAGTACAATCCTCACTCAACATGGGCATTCAATAGCCTATCATAGTGAAAATATATCTGATGTTGTTAGAAGATACCCCACCTATAACAAAGAGATGTACTCCATTGTGTAGGAATGTCGATTGTGGAAGCATTACATTATAGGGAAGGAAACGATCATCCACATTGATCACATGCCTCTGCAATTCATGCAGACATAAGGAAAGTTACAAAATGACTGCCATTAGAAGTGGTCCACCTACCTACAACAATTCCACTTGAATATCACGTATAAGAAGGGTAGCACCAACCATGTCGCATATTTCCTCAGTCGACCCCCGGTGGCAGCGATATACATAGTTCTTAGCTCCTGTGGACATGAGAGATCTGGATGGACACGATTATACAATAATGACTCTAACTTTGCTACTTCTTATTAGACATTGAGCATAGGAAAAACAATTCTCAACTTTCATCTCTAGGATGGATTATTATGAACATATGATCCATCTATGTGTTCCTTCAAGTGAGTGTGCAAAGCCGATATGGGAAGCTCATTACAGCTGGGCAATGGGACATTTTGGTGTACAAATGACAGTGAAAGTACTGTAGAATCATTTTTATTGGCGGAAGATTCGACAAGATGTTCGCAAGTACATCAGATCATGCACTACTTGCGCCATTTCCAAGCTCTCCATGAATAAACAAGGGCTATGCACTGCTCTGCCTAATCCAGATAGGCCTTAGGAGTCCATCTCCATGGACTACATGTTCAGTTTTCCTTCAACCAAGTATGGGAATTGTAGTGTCCCCAAGGCCGAGCCCCGTTGCAAACCATGTTCTGAAAGAAATTGTAATTATGTTTTATAGGCTGGTAAGCCAAGTTTTTATAAGCTGGTGGCTTATGTGTTTGTTAGGCCAGGGAGCCTAAGGGTTGGAGGTCAAGGGCCTGATTTTGTACCTGAATGTATGCAACACATTAATAAAATATTAACACCGCCATGGGCAGACCGACCACGATGAATGAGTGAAGGGGGACTAAGCATCCATAGAGAGGGCAAAGAATTAGGGGCTGGAAGGTGGGAAAGGGGCTAAGTGTTGAGCCTAGGGGGCTTAAGCCTTGGGAATAATATGTTAATATTATCCCAAAAAGACATGTGCATTTTATGTTTTATCCTAAGTTCCTGGCAAGGGGAGGACATACAAGGGTGATGTGTGTTGGTGGAATGCATGCAGTTCCATGGGTGACAAGTGTCAACCCTGGCGCATGCGAATAAAACGACCAGGATGAGCCATGAGAAGGGTTCCTCCTCCTCCATTCTACTCGATTGTTTGAACGCGTACGGAACCCTGGATAGTACGACCGACCCGACCCTTGCAAAGAAATCCTCGTGCATTCCTGAGAGTCGAAAATCCCATGTTGACTTTCATAGTCCTTGTGCATCCTTTGTCTGACTGATCGAACCCGTGCGTGGAGGCTCTGTCCCGAAGTCGTGACCCTGAACCATTCCGCCATTGTTGAACCAGTTGGAAAGCCTGTGTTTGGCTCTATAAATCAGTGTACACCTCTATTATGTGAGCCGAGAAGCCTGTGTTTGTTTCTGAAGAGTCGGATTCACCTCCGTTATGAGCCGTGGAGTCTGTGTCAACCCCTGCGGGAATTACTCATCATGCATTCCCGTGAACCATCACTGTGAGGCCTCGAGCCATTACTGAGCCTGTTTGAGAGGTTGTGTTTGTATTCCCGGTTGGCTATGGTGACCACGCAGAGCTGGATTGCGCGTGGCTTGATGGCCAGCGCGAGTTGTGATTGAGCCTGTGTGTGATCTCTCTAGGTGAGGGAGGTGGTTGTTGTTGGAAGAGGTTTCTTCCAGAGAGTGTCCAACACCAGCTTCGGGCTCTGAGACTTCCTGATCTGGCCTGTTTCCRAGACCCAGAGAGGGAAGTTAGCACCKATGGACTGTGATTGTGAAAGTGTATACTCTCGGGCGGAACAGGCATGTGGGGAATGAAAGTTTGGTAGTAGTGGGCGTAAGATGGCATCTTGGGAAGAATCCTTCTGAATTTCTGTGTTGTGTTCCCTGTAACCACAGCCTAGCCTAGGAGTCCTTGCCTTGGGGTGGAGCTTAGTCCCAGCTTGGGGGTGACCCATTGCTGAGCTGATGAGTAGTACAGTCTAAGGCTGGGAGGTTCGTGGAAGGCCTACACTTGGTTGGTGGAACTGCCACTGTTTCAAAGATAAGTACCTGATTATGTTTTAATCATGTTTTGCATGACTGTGTTGCTTATGTTATCATGAATTCYGYTGTGTATATGAATTAATATTAAAGGCTATTGATTGTTAATTATAGCAGTAAATAATATGTTTTACTCTGAGCTTAAATGTGTTTATTTGTTTAAATGCATGTGGATTATATAATACRTGTATGAGTTATGTACAAAGTGGTGTTATAGATTTCTTTTAAGAGCGTTTAAGCCTTGGTAGCCAGAAAAGGTGCGCTACAGGAATGATTGTGTCTTCATGGTCATTATTCAATTCTATATGATGGCAATTTTGGCACCCTGGAAGAAGAGCATCACAACCGAGGCCACCGCTAAGCTCTTCTTCACACATGTTTGGGTTCATTTTGGGCTACCAAAAACTATTATCTTCGATCAAGATAATATGTTCTTAAGCACCTTTTGGTCCAGCCTCTGGTCGATGATGGACACCAAGTTGACTAAATCGATTGCCTTCCACCTACAAACTGATGGAAAAACAGAGGTAGTCAGCAAGATGATTGTCCATATCCTGCGAATGTATAATTCCAAACATCCACGCACATGGGATGAAATACTTCCTTATGTTCAATGTAGCTACAACAAATCCCTCCACAGTTCTATTGGCCACAACCCTTTTCAGGTGTGCTTGGGGTTCCAACCATTGGCCTCCATTGATGTATATTTGCCCATTGCAGCCGCACAGGAAGAGTCCTCCCATGCTCAGACAGAGGCTAATCGACTAGCCAATTTTTTTGAGTGCATCCAACAACAAGTTCATGATATTGTGTAGAAAGTCAATGCCAAGTACAAGCAAAACCATGATCAACATCGGGCACCACACAAATTTCAGGTGGGAGATAAGGTTTGGCTTCATTTGCAAAAAGAGTGCCTTGCATGACCCCATAAAAAGCTGGACAACTCCAATACGATACTTACACCATCACCAAGGTTGTGGGTGAGAATTATTTTGAATTAAGTATTCCTCCTTTCCTTGGATTGCACCTGGTATTTAATGTGGAACTGCTCCAACCATATTTTCCACCTCTCCTGGACACTTTGGATGCAGCTGAGCAGTTAGCCCCTATAGAACTCAATCCTTCATGCATCAAACAAGATAAATTTGATTAGATCATGGAAACCAAGACAAAGGACACCCGCCAGTAGACTATCAAACTATATCGAGTCGTCAAAATATGGCAGTTTCCTCATCAGAGCAAGTGGCTCATCAAGAGTCACGTTCAACAAAAGTTTCCTCATCTGATGCAGGAACTTGACGCAATGGAGACCATTGCTTCTTAATGGGTGCGCGGGGGGGGGATGATCCATGTAGATATCAATGGCCACCCACCTATTCCACTGGCTCAAAGACCAATTTCCATTTTAGCAATTTCTTCCTAGTTTTTCAGGTCCTAAACTTCTAGGGCCATTTTGAGGCCCTAAACAATGTTTTTTTGGGAATGTTACAATCACACTATAAAATTGGCTAGAGTGTAATGACAACATGTGTAGTCCTAGGATAGTTCTCTCCAACGAGCTATCATGCGCCTAAAACGAAGATCGTATGCAAAAGTTACAACCCTAGGAAGTTGATGTACCAACTTACCCCATTGGGGCCCATATGACTTTTGGCGCTTCATCTCCCAGGGTTAGGTTTTTGGATGTTTAGGATTTTCTCATTTATTATTTATGTTAAAAAGGAATTTGGAGCCTCATTGTAACCAAATTCTTGTGAATGAGTGTATCCTACACATATCTTCTCAGAGATAAGCTACCACCATTCTAGCTAGCTTGTGTGCTTTCGCATTTCATTTTATAGTCTTTTGTATTTCAGACAATCATTAATATAATCTGAGCTTTATTGTATTACTATATGCCTTTCCATATATCTATGTAATTCGTTGTTATATATTTGTTATATCTCTTCCTTCATATTGTTCCTAAAATAATCTGGATCAATGGCATTAGAGTGATCTGCTCCTTGTCGTCCTTAGTGCATGTCCCCGACGAGGTCAAGGTATAGAGAGTTGGGTCTCAAGGTTGTATCTCTCGAGGACAACCTCTCTCGCATGCCCAAGTGACCTTTTATGGTGGAATAAAATAGGGACGAGGGGACATGAGATCCTTTCGAATTGTTTCTCAAGGAAGCCCTTGCGCGACAAAGGAATGAGATGATGGATAATTTCTCCTAGATCCTTCAATGACTGCCAACAACAACGGAGGCACCCTCAACCAACAATCACTTTGGAGGTGCAACTCCCTTCAAGGTACAATTTAACTTTGATATTCCTTTATTTGAAGGTCAAATAGATGTCGACACTTTGGAAAAATGGTTAAATATGCTAGAGGGTTATTTCTCTATCCACAATTTTTCCAACAGTGAAAAGATCACCTTCGCGCTCCTTAAGGCCATTCCCCATGTCAGATATTGGTGGGAGACTTACTGTGAGTAACACATTGAGGATGAGTCTGTAATTTTTGGGTCAGGATCCACTTGGGCGGATTTTGTTGATTCCCTCAAGGAATAATATCATCCTATTGGAAGTTATGATGATCGATACATGAGATGGACCACACTGTGCCAAGAGAGGGGCCAAACGGTGTTGGAGTTCACAAATACTTTCCATACCTTGCACACCAATATGGGTATCAAATACTCTGAGCGACATCTCATCCTAAAATAATGTGGGGCTCTACACATGTACATCCAAACCAAAATCGATTTTCTGGACATCTTGTCATTGGGAGCTACTTATCGATATGCAAAATCGAGCAGAAATTCAAGCATTAGAACAAGCGAGAGTTCGGGTCTGCAAATCTACAAAAACCAAAGTATGGTAAGGGTGGCCCTAAATCCTATTCCAAAGGACAGATCAAGGATGTCCAACCCTAGGATAACCATCCCAAGCCACCAACAAAGAAGGGTAATGGGAAGTCGAATAAGGACACTGGAAAATGATATGAGTTCCACAAAATCCCTTGGCACAATACTTATGAATGTCACTCCAAAAAGTCGTTGTTAGCGAAGACGAAATCCCAGGATTATATGCTAACTCAGACTCTGATTCAGATCCAAAAAAGGGAAGACGGATCATTGATTCAAAATCTAGTGTCACCATTGCTACAAAGAAAGTCCAACTAGAGGAACCAGAGAAGCTTGAAGAAGGGGAGCATATTTTCCACTCACAGATGTGGGTGAAGGGAACCCCACTCCATTTCATTATTGAAAGTGGTATCCAAAAGAACTTGATCTCAACAAAGGTTGTCAATAGGTTGAACTTGACAATGACGCAACACCCTCATCCATATACCATCAGTTGGCTCAGCCAGGGATGAGACATTTGCGTCAGCCAACAATGTCTCCTACACTATGACATCAAACCCTTCAAAGACGAGGTATTGTGTGATGTTGCCCCACTTGAAGTTTGTGATGTTTTTCTAGGACAACCCTGTATGTGGAAGCATCATGTTGTTTATGAATCTATTCCTCATAGTGTCATTATTACTTTGGGAGATCAACTCTACAAGGTACCAGAAGAAGTACCAAATATTGTCGTCTCTTTGATATCTGCAAAGCAGTGCAGAAAGGTGGTTTCTCAGACTAGGATATTTTTCCTTTGTATGGTTCAATTAGAAGGTGAATGGAAGGTCACTACTGTAACATACCCCGACCTCAAAATCCGGTCATGCCACCAAAAAGCCTTCAAGCTCTGATACCAATTTGTAACACCCCCAGCCACCTGTTGGGCAATGTCACTTGAAATAAAAACTTCTCACTATGTTTCTAATAGTCAAAATTATCCATACCCAGGCATAGTCCTATTGGGTTATGGCACACAGAGCTCTTTGCGGAACATCATACATATAAACTCAACAAAAAATATGCATTCTACTAATACACAATTTAATGCGGAAATCAAAGCCATCTTCTACAAACAGCTTACACAGGAAATATTATAAATATCAAGACATGTATATGATACACAACATAAAAATTAACATAGAAATGGTACTTATATTTTTATGAAGGCCATCGACTGCATGCAAACCTTCCATGAACCTCCCAGCCTTAGACCATGTTGCTCAAAGCTATCAACAGTGGGTCACCCATGAGCTGGGACTAAACTCCACTCAGGGTAAAGGGAATCCTAGGCTAGGATGAGGTTACAAATTCTCCAGGAAGGATTCTTTCCCTAGGAGTCCACTCACGTCCACAAGTTATAGTCCCTCATTCCGCACATGCCTATCCCACCCTAAAGAGTGTGCCCCTTCTCTGCTCAACAGTCCTTTGGCTGCCCCACTCCCCTTCCAGGGCTTCAATAACATGTCGAACATGAAGTCTCAGAGCACTACAACTATCATGAGGCTCCCTCTGGGAAAATCACTTCCCCAACAACCTCTCTCACCTGGAGAGAGTTGCTCACAGGCCTGACAACCTGCTTCTTCAATCCAGCTCCCAAGCCAATCCAGTCAGGGTAATCACAATGACAAATTGGGTAAGGCTTTGGTAATGGAAGTAAGCCACACCAATCTAGAGAAAGAACATGGGAAACAACAACAAATTGGCTAGGGTGTGATATGGCTCAGGCACTGCGCAGTTGTACTGTGCTTCACATGATTAAAACGAGTTAGCTTCATGGGGTTTGTAGGTTACAGATCTTACAAAGGTTCACGATGGAGGAAGTGGTTGGCTGCGTGAATGCTCAGTGTCTGAGTGTGTGCGTGAATGGGGAGCATGGAAAGCATGCTAAAGCAAACCCCCACAATGACTAATTTCCCACATAAAACTGCATGTGCCAAGATTGACACATGGCTCTTTTGGGAGCTCGTTCCTCCCACTTGGAGTTCGTTTCTTTCCCCAAAGGAACTTATGATAACATAGGTTATTTCCCAAACCTTAGTCTTTAGGAAAATATATTATAATATTCCCTTGGGGTTAAGCCCTTTTTTCCTAGCCTCTTAGCCCCTTCCTTTTCCCTTCCCAGTGGATCTTAGTCCCGCATAACTCTTTCTCCATGGTCGGTCTACACGCAACGATGTATTTTTATTAATGATATGCATAATTACATATACAAAAATAGGCTCACTGGCCTTAACATCTAGGCTCTCCGACCTAATATTCACATAAGCCTCCCAGCTTATAAACACTTGGCTCACCAGCCTATAAACACAATTACAATTCAGCAGGGGCTCGGTCTTGAGTTATTACAATCCCCTCCCCTTATTTATGCACTGTCCTCAGTGCATCATATTTACATATTACAACAAGATTTCAAAAATATTCAAAAAGATGCGGGTATTCTGCCCTCATGACCTCTTCGTCCTCCCAAGTGGCATCCTCAAGACCATACCAGGTCCATTGGACCTTTACAAGCTCGATGGATCAATTCCGGAGCTGCTTGGTTTTCTGGTCCGGAATCTGTACCAGATGCACTTGAAAAGCGCATTCTTGCTCCACCTGAATCACATTCCAATCAATAACATGATTAGCATCAGGTATATATTTCTTAAGCAACGATACATAGAATACATTATGAGTGGTCATAGATGCAGGTAATGCAAGCATATAAGCTACATGCCCAATCCTTTCTAGGATTTCAAATGGCCCACAGTAACGAGCTACCAATTTGGAACAATTTCCCAACTTCAAGGAACTTCTATTGACCTTCACTTTTAGAAACACATGATCTCAAATACAAAATTCTCTGTGAATTCTTCCCTTATCAACGTAGTTTTTCTACTTGTCTTGAGAAACCTTTAAATTMTTCTTAATCTTTGACATCTTCTCTTCCATTTCCTTGAGCAACTTGTGCCCAACTACTRCTCTATCAGCTGGGTTGTCCCAACTTATTGGTGTGTTGCACTTTCTGCCATAAAGTGCCTCAAATGGGCTCATCTTCAGAGATGCTTGGTGCCCATTATTGTAAGCAAATTCTACCAAGCGTAGATAGTCTTCCCATTTAGATTGTTTGTCCATCATGTACATCCTTAGCATATCCTCTATCACTTGGTTCACCCTTTCTATTTGCCCATCCGACTCGGGATTATAAGTTGTGTTGAAGTTCAGATTTGTTCTGAACCCTTTAAATAATCCCTTCCAGAACTTTGAGGTGAACTTTGGGTCTCTGTCAGACACAATTGTCTTGGGTATTCCATGCAAGTTTGCTACTTCCCTCGTATAAATATCAACAACATTGGTTGCCTTGTGAGTAATCTTCATTGGAATGAAATGGGCAACTTTAGTAAGCTTGTCCACCACCACCATGATAGAATCATGCTTCTTGCTTGTTCTGGGAAATTTGGTGATAAAATCCATCGACACCACTTCCCACTTCCACTCAAGAATGGGAAATGGATGCAACAACCTAGTTGGGTGTCTATGCTCAGCCTTGACCTTCTGACATTCCAAACATTTAGCAATGTACTCAATAATTTCCTTCTTCATGCATGGCCAATAGTGTTGGCTCTTGACAACGACAATGGTTTTATGATATCTTGGGTGTTCAACATAAGGTACATTATGCATCTCTTTCAAGATCATACTCCTTAATTCATGAGAATTGGGTACATAAATTATGTTCCTATATAGGAGAATTTCATCATTTCCCCACTTATAATCTTCAACCTCCTGTTGCATTTTACCTTGCTGTAATTTTGTTACTAACTCCATGTACTGCAAATATGCTTTTGTCGCCTCAGAAATTCTACCTTTAAGATCAATTTGATACATGTTAATGGTTGTAGCATGCAGTTGATGCACTCTCCTGCTAAGTGCATCAACCACTTTGTTCTCTTTTCCTTTGATGTGCTTGATATCAAAGTCATACTCATAGAGGAATTCCAACCATCTGCTTGATCCAGATTTATGTAGGAACATAATGAAATACGAAAATACACATAAACGCAGAGATGCAGCGGAAATAAGATTTCATTTCATTAATAACAAATGACTGAAATACACTTACAGAAAGAATGGAAATAAACTAGCTAGGGCGCTGGTAGCTTATCTATGAGAAGAGATGTGGTGGCTACTGGCCTCTGAACTGTGTTACAATGAGACTCGAAGGCCTATTATTATTGAGAAACAATGGAAAACCCTAAACATCCAAAGACCTAACCCTAGGAGATGAAACGCCAAGACTATGGGCCCCGTTTGGGTAAATTGGTACATCAACTTCCCGGGGACGTAAATTTGACATATGATCTTCGTTTGATGTGCTCAATACCTCGTTAGAAAGATCTATCCAAGGACTACAACATCAAACTTTGTTCCATGTTGCTCCCTGTTTTCTAAAAAAACGTCGTTTAAGGCCTCAAAACGGCTCTGGAAGTTCAAGACCCGAAAAACTACTAAAAATAGTAAATTGTGTGGAAACTGAAAAACTGAAAGAAGCAATGGTGGGGGTCCAAGTGGAATAGGTGGGTGGCTACCAATATCCACCTGGATCATTCCTCCTCCCTTAGGAAGCAATGGTCCCCATCGCATTGAGTTCCTCCATGAGATGAGGAAACATTGCATTGAGTTCCTCCATGAGATGAGGAAACCTCTGTTGAACTTGGTCCTTGGTGAGCCACTTGCCTTGGTGGAGGAGTTGGCCTGCTTTGACAACTCAATATAGCGGTATCCTTTGTTTCCGGGTGCGCTTGATCTGTGTATCCATGATCTGATCAGTTCTGGCTTGTTCCATGCAGTCTGGATTTAACTTTGTTGGTGTGAGTTGTTCTGCCATGTCAGATGTGTCTAGTAGAGGTGGAAAGTAGGGCCAAAGGCGGTCCATATTGAACACTGGGTGCAGACCAAGGAATGGTGGAATGTTGAGCTCAAAGGCATTGTCCCCTACAGCCTTGGTGATGGTGTACGACCCATATCAGAGCTGGCAAAGCTTGCGGTGGGGTCTAGCGAGGTGCTCCTTTTGCAAATGTAGCCACACTTTGTCGCCCACATGGAAGTTGTGTGGCACCCGATGTTGATCATGTCGCTGCCTGTACTTAGCATTGGCTCTATCCAAGATGACATGAACCTATTGGTGGATGTGTTGAATGCACTCAATGAAGCTGTTTGTCTTGTCAGCCTCAGACTGGACATGAGTTGAATCTTCCTAAGTAGCCACAAATGGTATGGCTACGTCAATGGGACATAGTGGTTGGAATCCCAAGCCCACCTGAAAGGGGTTGTGGTTGGTCGAGCTATAGAGAGCCTAGTTGTAGCTGTGTTGTACATAGGGAAGGCTCTCATCCCATGTGCGTGGATGCTTTTAGTTGTACATGCGCAGAATGTGTACGATCATCCGGTTGACAACTTCTGTCTGGCCATCAGTTTGCGGATGGAAAGTTGTGGACTTGGTGAGCTTGGTGTCCAACATCGACCAGAGGCTGGACCAAAATGTACTGAGGAACCTGTTGTCCTGATCTAAGATGATAGACTATGGGATCCCAAAGTGTACCCACACTCGTTCAAAGAAGAGTTTAGCAGTGGCTTCTGGTGTGATATTCTTCTTGCAGGCCATCATAATGGACATCTTCGAGAATTTGTCGATGACCACAAAAACACATTCATTGCCATGCTTAGTAGAAGGAAGGCCCGACATGTAATCCATAGAGATGGATTCCCAAGGTCGATTGGGGGTAGGAAGCGGATTATAGAGGCCTTGCTTCTTGATGGTCGGTTTGGCAATGGTGAAAGACTTGATGTACTTCCCGACATCTTGTCGAAGGTTCGACCAATAGAAATACTTTTGTAGTACTGCCACGATTTTCTTGACCCCGAAATGCCCAGTGACCCGACTATAGTGCACTTCCCAAATCATCTTGGCACGCTTGCTTAAAGGAACATAAAGGTGTCCCAGGTCACATAACAGGGAATCTTGGAGGTGAAAATTGGGAACTTGCTTACCCTCCAAGAGTGTATTGTATGTGTGGTCGAATTCTAGATCACTTATGTAGAGAAGCGACCAATCGTAAGTCTCGTGCCCACAAGAGTTGAGCACAGTGGTTAGCATCACGATGGGTGGTCGGTTGAGGCAGTCTGCAATATTATTGGTGTTTCCTTTCTTGTACTTAATGTTCAAATGAAACTTTTGCAGGTATGTGGACCACTTCTGATGGCAATCGTTCTGCAACTTCCCTTGTGTCTGTATGAACTGCAGGGGTCGGTGGTCTGTGTGGATGACCG
>SNQJ01S0067727.1:77100-89074 GCA_010110895.2 Picea sitchensis | reverse complement strand
TTAATAACTATGTCATAATAGTTTATTGAATTACTTTGAGTAGTTGAGTACTATGAATTACAATTAAGAGGCATAGTTAATTCTTTAAGAAATATTAATTACTATGTTATAATAGTTTATTGAATTATTTTGAGTAGTTGAGTACTATGAATTACAAGTAAGAGATGGGGTAGTTAAGTTTTTAAGAAATATTAATAACTATGTCATAATAGTTTATTGAATTACTTTGAGTAGTTTGAGTACTATGAATTACAAGTAAGAGGTGGTGCACTCAAGTCCCTCAGTTGTTTGCCCCACACATATGAAGTTATAAACATTAAATGCTTATTTAATAATGATTTCTTTTTATAATTACACATGATTGTTGGGGTGGGATAAGGGTCACTCATAATGCCTTGCTTATCGAGTCAAAATTGGCCCTAAATCTGATAGGAAGTATGCCAAAAGTTAGAGTTTCACTCTTGTGTTGAGAACTTTGTCCCTAGGGGTTTTGGCCAATTTTAAAACTAGGATCATAAAAAGTAGAACTTTGACTCCTGAAAAAAACCACCCTATTTGAAAATGGGGTGATTTGAGTGCCCCATATACAATGCCATGATTTATTTGGGGGGAGAAGGTGGCAAAATATATCATGACTTGGTTGTCAATCTATAGTGGGGACACCCACCTAGTTGATATTTTGTGAATGTAGGTAGACTTTTACTCTTGCCATATATGCTTGAGTTTTGAGTCATTAATATGTTTCCTTGCATTAGGAAGATGAGATGGATGCAATCTTAGCCAATCGAGATAACATTTATCTTTAATCCCATATATGAGACCAAGATAAAATATAAATTTCAAATAATTTTGTTGAAATAAATATTTACCACTTACGATTCTTTAACTAAATTTAAACAATTTTTTTTAACTA
This sequence comes from Picea sitchensis, assembly GCA_010110895.2. Taxonomy (NCBI): domain Eukaryota; kingdom Viridiplantae; phylum Streptophyta; class Pinopsida; order Pinales; family Pinaceae; genus Picea; species Picea sitchensis. The sequence continues at coordinate 88,161 of SNQJ01S0067727.1, read as the reverse complement.
AATTCAAATGGAATGTGATAACCAAATTTTGTTAATTATAAATAATTTTAAATTTGAAAAAAATATTTTTAATGTATTATAATAAAAAAGGCTATCAATTTATGGAGTAAATTAACTCAAAACAGACCCGTTTTTGAAGAAAAAAAATCAAGAAAAAAATTCTAGATTGATCGAAAATTTAAAATCGCACCCCCAAAAAAAACAAATAAAAAAAATAACTAAGAAAAATTGCTCCAGAGTTGGTCCAAAACAAATCTCAGCAATTCACTGAAAAGACATGAAGTTGACATCTGCCAATTTGGACCACGTACAAAATAGATGTTCTTGGAGCTCTGTGCATATAATTTTATAACGTGTCTGGGTGAATTGCACTGTCAAACACAGCAAACAAAAAAGGTCCTCGGGATCTGTGGCGCAGCTGTAAACAAACAATTTTTCTTCTTCCAAACATGCACATTGCACGCCATGGTGACAATGAAACTGCCCAATAAACTATCATGAGCCTTCGCTGCCGACTACGGGTACATTAAAAAATAGTTTTTCAATTTGTTTCAGTTGGAAGCAAATACTTGCTTAAACACGACAACCATTCGCCACAATAAAGAACTTTGCCTTTTTTTAAGCAAATGCCAACTGGCTTACTTTCTCAGGCAGATGACAGCTGGATTTATTAATCACGATGAGCTCTGTCCGAAAAATAAAGATGACGATGGGTTCTATGTTGAATATAAAGAAGAATTGGGGCAGAAGTGTAGTTCTGTTAGATGTATTAGATGTAGAGTTGGTTAAGAATCCGAATTATTATGTTATAAATTTTAGTTTATACAACATAGTATTTTGTGCTATGTGTGGATACTATTTATTTATATATTATATATATATATATATTTTTGGTAATCTTAAATCTTTTTGATTTGGTGAGGGATTGTTTTGGGATTTTAAAATTTGGAGGATATGGGTGGGTTTTGATTCATGTATGTATGTATTTCTAGTTTTCTATTATTGGATTAGACTCCAAGTTCCCAACCACAAGTTTCACCACTACCTCAAAGTGCTCCGTAACTCCACATTAATCTCAATGTTAAAAAATCCCTCCCTTTTCAGTGAATCCAATCTCTTTGAACATTTATATACTATATATTTATTTATATAATATATAATATATTTATTTTTATAGTATATTTTGTAGAGTATGTTATTTATTTTGATTGTTTTTAAGTTGGTTAAAAAAATTGTAATATTATATTATAAATTTTAATTATATTTATATTTAATATTTTAAAATAATTGTATAAACTCCAAACTACTAAGTTCTAAATTTTCTAAACTAAATTCTAAATTTTCTAAATTCTAAATTTTCTAAACTGTATTTTCCATATATTGCATTTGTTATCAGTCATTTTACCAATTGTATTTATGTGAAAAACACAAACTATTATGTTTCTAAATTTTCTAAACTGTATTTTCCATATATTGCATTTGATACCAGTGATTTGAAAAACACAAACTATTATGTTTTACCAAAAAAAATAATCTAGTAAATAAAATCTAATACAAGTTATATCTTCAAGTCGTAAACCCACCTCTAAATGCTAGAGAATTCCATTCTCGCTCTTAAATTTTTTGTGAAACCATTCTTAAAATTTGTATGAAACCATTTTTAAGTAGTTTCAGAGTTCCAGTCTCGATGCAAAGTTTTTCGCATACACTCTATTTACATAGATAACCTACGGAGTCCCAAATTGAAGCTGCTATGCTGTAGATTTAAATCCTGATAAATCACGTAAGTCTCAAATTAATGACTAAAGCTCCTACGCTACATATTTGAATTTTGCAGTATTGTGTTAATTCTAACAACGTAGATCCATTATATTTTCAATTAGGTTAACGTGTTAGTCTAAATATGTTATTTTTTGGTATATTTTTATTTTTCTATATATTTGCTTAAAATTTGGTGATGTATTGTTGAATTTGTAAAGATTTAAGTGATTAAATTTGTATAATCTAAATATTTCATATCATTTTCAATACACTGAATCTATTTTTACATTCAGAAATACAATTTAAATAATAGAAATTTAATACAATTTAAATAATAAAAATTTATGATTTCAACAAATTTATATTATCCAATTTAAACAACAACAAAAACCTGAATCTATTTTTACATTCAGAAATACAATTTAAATAATAGAAATTTAATACAATTTAAATAATAAAAATTTATGATTTCAACAAATTATCCAATTTAAACAACAACAAAAACCTAAAACAGTTAAACAACGCTTTAATTAACCCACCCCTAAAAACAACGACAACCGGGCCCTCAGTCTTTCCACAACTAATTTCACTCTTGTCTCATTCAGGACAGTAATTGACGGAAGCTGCCTTCTCCATCAATTTTCATTCCCGCGTGCCGATTGAAGTATCTGACGCAATTTCAGGTGGCGGTTGATGACTTTTGGGGGGTCTCGGTGTTAGATTCGAAGGTGCGTCACATTGCAGCACAAAGATTTTTGTTAAATACGAAATTCGCGGCTTTAAATGTCGTAAATTACACCAAGATTTGTGTTACCAAGGGTTCGGCTTTCGTCTTTTTTCAACCATAAATTCGATTCGCCAGCTCGTTTTTCATCTGTCGAGTGGACGGAATCTTGCTTCTTGCAGGTATTTTCACTTACATTAAGCTTAAAATTTCGAATATTGAAGGTTTTCTATGTTCTTTGGTCTGAACGTAAAATTTTGTCTCTACGGGGTTGATCCTTGCACCGGTCATTGCGAATAATTCAGGTGAACTGTTCTTTGAATGTTTTGGGTCAGAAATAGTGCATTTAACCTTAATATGAAGTGATTTTCTTAGAATATAGCGGAAGCTGTAATGTGTAAAGTTATTATGGTTTTCGGTGCTCCACTTTGTACATTTAGTTATATATCGAGCAATTTTTTTGGGGAAAATAATCGAAGTTGCAGTATATTATGTATTCAAATCTCAAACAATCTGAGTGCTAATTTTGTTGTTCGAGAACGAGTAGAACGTCTCTGGTTGGTTTAAAGCGAAACATCTTTTCGCTGTACATCAGCGTTGCCTTATTAACTTCAAGGTTTCATTTTCATGATCTAAGCTGAAGTACAATCAATAAATATGATAATGCACTTCCCCGGGCCTGTTTGCGTTTCCTAGTGCCTGGCAAATTAATGTCATTTTAAATGATTTAAATTCCAAGCTGTTACAGGAATCTATTTTGTCGCCTGTTTACCAAGCAGCGATCCCTACCATTAGTTTCTTTAGTTTTACCCCTTGATTCGGAACCATAAGCAACAGTCTTTGTGTTTGAATGAAATTCAGTGACACTACCGAATCGGGCACTAGAACCGTATCTGGGAAAAAAGGAACGAGCTTCCTTTTCTTGGAAACTTCCACCCACTCCTGTGAGTGGCTCTATATACCTCCTACCTTGATCCATTTCTAAGGTCCCTTTGGCCTTGGATTTAAGCTGCGCACCGGAATCTTCAGTTTATTATGCGACGGGACCTTATCTTTGATTCAGACACTTCTTATGGATAGGATTATTACCCCACCTTCGGTCCTTTAGAAAAGCCGAAGTGGTTCAACAGATGTGACGAAGCATATGGATTGTTGTGTCTTTCTGTATCTCGGCTGAACTTTTTAGGCGTTTTAAGAAATTGTTAGATTATTTCAATGACCGTTTTTTTTTTTTTTTTTGTTTAATCAGAGTAATCACCAAGATTTCAGCATGCTGAATGCCATTTCATTACTAACATTTAAGCATGTTGAATGTCATTTCTACATTCAGAAATGAATTTTAAACAACAAAAACAAAAAAAATGTGATTTATATAAATTTATATTAACTGATTTCATTTGTATAAATATTTAGTGTGTGGCTTCCATTCATTGGACGGTTGATATCTTTTCAACCATGAGAAGCCATACGAGCCGTTTGATAAGCTTAACTCGTCCANAAAAAAAATGTGATTTATATAAATTTATATTAACTGATTTCATTTGTATAAATATTTAGTGTGTGGCTTCCATTCATTGGACGGTTGATATCTTTTCAACCATGAGAAGCCATACGAGCCGTTTGATAAGCTTAACTCGTCCAAGTATTATGCTATTTTTTAATATAAATAAGACCAGTCCCATACTAGCCTCGGCTTCGGTTCCATAGATACCGGTTACCGTGTTAAAATGATCTTTGATTTAAATAAACTAACCGGAAGTAAGGTACAGAAAATTGTTTGATCAATGTGAGGCTTGGCACCAGGAGTGAATTGCTTTCTGATTGCTTTCAGTTGAATATCAATTGTTCTGATCGCTTTCAGTTGGATCCCAATTGGTTGAATGTATGCGCAAGCCTAGATTGTAGAAATTCCCTACTCTGTCACAGACATCCATTCACAAGATTAGCTATTAGATCCATTAAGAAACATAAAGAAACATATACATGCAACTATTCCGAATGATGATTAAAGAAACTCTGCTGCTGGGTTCTTGGAAGCATTTTTACTACTATTCTGAAGGGTTTCTTCTCTGATCTGGGAGAGTTGAAGGGAGCTGTCTATCGATCAACTAAATTGTAGAAACTGGCAAACAAAAATTCTTCCAATGTAATCAATCTGTCGGTCAAACAATAATTTTGACAATGTCCATAGATACAGAAACCATAGAAACTGCTTAGATCGCATTTTTAGTTGATAAAGTTGCAGTTTTGAGATTCTTACCATTTCCGCCGCCTAATTCGAGGCAAAATTGTGGCTTAAAAAACGCTGTAAACTGGACGATTTAATTGTTAATTAGTCCACGCCGACTTAGAGGAGCTACACAGTACCAGTCAATTGGATTGGACCATTTTCCGAAAATAAATATCCTATAACTTTCAAAGTCTTAGCAATTTACAAATGAAATCAGTTGAATCTATCTTTTAGGAGGGAATGCGTTCCAAAATATTCTTTAATTAGAGGGCTTCTGTATAGTGGCCCTTAGACTGGTTAGACTTTACTTGTATTTGAGGCCGATTTATGTTTTGCAAGTGATTTCTCTACTTGCGAATGATTATGCAAAAAGGAACTAAGTTTACATAAACATTATTGTGGTTAAAATATACCTTACAAACTAAATGAGATTGCTTAAATAGCGTCAATTTCATCATAAAATGTCGTCATTATCAACTTAGCAAACGTAAAGAAAATTTTCATTTTAATAAAATATCTTTTAGTTAAGTTTAGAAAATGAATAAGTCATGAACTTTTTGATTTATATCTCATTTATTTTAGATTGCAGAGAATACTTCTTCTTAAACAAGTATACCATTATCAAATTTTTATCAATTTCATAGCGTCAATTTCATCATAAAATGTCGTCATTATCAACTTAGCAAACGTAAAGAAAATTTTCATTTTAATAAAATATGTTTTAGTTAAGTTTAGAACATGAATCCAAGTCATGAACTTTTTGATTTATATCTCATTTATTTTAGATTAAGGAGAATACTTCTTGTTAAACAAATATACCATTATCAATTTTTCCAACTTGTTATACTTAATTAAATGATTCTAAAAATGTTATAGTGTTTTGAAGTCTCTCTTTTGCTGAAAGGTTGCTAGGTGTGGATAAAAATATATTAGTTCAGCCTTTATTATTATATTTGATAAGTCGGTTATGGTGAGATTAATTTAACAAATCAAATGTGAATAAGTGTGGCTTCATTTGTGTTTAAAATTATTCTAGTAAGAATCTTCACTCTTGTTATTGATAAGATAAATGGTTTTGATAAGGTTTCTCTATGGTGGCACCATAACGATGAGTGTCCATAAGAATGAGTGGTCAATGTCATCCCAACATTTATCTTTCCTTATTTAAGTTCAATTTTTACTAACAAAAGGTTTTGGGAGTGTAACACACCAATGGTGGGGCATAAAAAATCTGTTCTCTTTAAATAATCAAATCTTCTATCCATGGTTTCTAATTTGGAAATCGGGACCTAGCTCCCCTTTTTTTTTCTTCGGCGACTATCGCATATGACCACGGGCTATGAACGAACGCCAAGGCCACATGCGCCTATTCCGGCGCTTCAGAACTTCGGGCTTCTAGAGTTTTTGATTCATCATGCGCCAATTCCTCTGAACTCCAAAGTGGCGAAGTTTTGAACTAGCACGAAGGGATCAACGGTCCCTACTCTCCCTCAAGATCAACGACCCTCAATGACTTCGGGCCTTCGGTCTTCGGCGGAATTCAAAGCACCTCCTCGCAAAACCTCTGGAGTACTAATCCTCCGAAGAGCACCATCCAATGTCGCGTGTCCTTGGGGATTTTCGACGACCCCGATTCACTTCGAGATTTCAACATTCATGAGTTATGAGCATATACACTCTATTCTCTCGAAGTACTTTCTTCTGGAGTCAAGGATCGTGCACCACGCGTCCCTGGTGATCGACGGTTACGATCTCCTTCGGGCTTCGGCATTCGGAGGTTCCAAGCACTCCAACTCTTTTTCCTCCGAAGTACTCCATACCCGCAGTTCTAGATCCGACACCACTCGTCCATCTAAATCAACGGCTTGGGTCCACTTCAGGACTTCGACGTTCAGGGGTCTGAACGCTCACACCACCTTTTCTACCTGAGTGAATTCGCCCGAAGTCAACGATCTATCGACGCACATCTCTTTCAAATCAACGGTCAAGATTTACTTCGAGATTTCGGTGTTCGAGAGTCCTTACTCGCATGACCCCACTTTCCTCCGAAGTGGCTATCTCCCGAAAAGGGAGATCTACTGACACATGTCCTCAACTGACAGACGACTCAGATGAACTCCGGCTCTCCGGCCTTCGGGAGTTCTTGTTCAACATATCCCCTTTTCTCCCAGAGTGATTCCACTCGAAGTGGACGATCTGTCGACGCGTGTCTCGCACAGATCGACGGTTACAAATCACTTCAGCTCTTCGGGCTTTGGGATGTTCAACCTCTCCACACTCGCTCTCTCTCGAAGTGATTACACCCGAAATTGACGATCTGTCGACATGTGTCCTTTCTCTCAGATCGACGGTACAGAAGGACTTCGTTACTCTGCGGAATTCCAAAGGAACTCATGACTATCCACCTAGCAACTTTTCTAAGTCTGACGGTCGTGATCCGACCCATACCGACGTGTTCGCTGATCGACGGTTCACAGTGATTGCGGGGCCCCAACGTGCACACTCTTTATCAGAGACCTCAACTTTCGCAATCTGAAAAGTACTTGCCCAACTCGGTCTAACCGGAGTCGTTGATCTTCTAGTCCGACGAGATCAACGACGTTGGTGAATTGCGGGTCACGAATTAGCGCTTCCGGTAATTTCACTTTCGCGTTCCGCAATGATTCCCCACCATCGATCTCCGTTCACAGTGATTGCGGGGTCCAACCTCCGCAATCTGGGAAGTGCTCGCCCGACTCTAGTCTAATCCCGGTCGTTGGTCTTCCATTCCCAACGAGATCAACAACGTTGGTTGATTGCAGGCTATGAACTAGCGTGTCCGCTAATTTCACCTTCGTGATCCGCAATGATTCCCAACCATTGATTTAATTGAGTAGCTAGTGTTTGATTCGTTAACTCCAGTGGGTATTTGAGTCGATCTGACGACCGGGATGTCTTCTCATCTCGTTAAATGACTCACATCCATCTCCGCTGTCAGATTCTTAAGTAATCTACGGTTCTTGTTACTCTGGTAGTTCGGGTAACTTGACTATCATGAAATTTGACATCTCAGAGCTTTGAGCTCCCAAGGTTTTGAAACCTCCATGAGCTAACTCCTTTAGTGCAAGGTTCCTAGACCTAGGTCACGTGGACCTTCAGATGACTCTTGGGCTATTAACCCTACTCTTAGTCGGGTTTTGGGTTAAGGACTTAGGCACGAGTTCAAAGTCTCTTAGACTACTGGTCTGAAGGGAACGCCTCCCTAACTCACAGAGATTTAAGCTCTGAAATAGGGCAAGGTAAACTCGTGAGGTTACCGAAACAGTAGCAGTGCCCAAAGGTTTGCTTCGACTTTGGAATTGTGTTGTAATTCCTTGGGGAAATGCCTTCGAGAAATTAAACTGACGCAAATGGAAAATCAAGCAGAAGCATAAGTTCTCGAGGGAACAAACACATACTTATAACTTAATCATTTTGATACAGAAACCATTTATAAAGACATAAATACATGCATGCATCCATTATTTCCAATTCAAAGCACAAGGCACGAAACACTTATTAGAACCACAAGGTGTGATGTGACTGCTGAAAGGGGTGCTCGTTTCCACCCAACCATAGGCTCAATCAATCCTAATGGCTCTACCACTGGCCGCCCCCGAGCTTAGACCACAATGCTTTGAGATTCAATCTATTTCTTCCCGCTCAACAGAAGTTAGGGATGAAGGTTACTCTCCTTCTCCCAGTATAGAAATAGATAGGGACGAAGGTTACTCTCCTTCTCTTGACTCAGTCTCTATTTTCTGCGATCAGAACTCACTTTCCTCTTTCAGTCCTTCCTCGGACCCGAGAGCTTCCACTCTCGTCTTTGCACTCTTCGCAGGTCTTCCTTTGCCCACCATGCTTCTTTTCTTGCCTTCCTCAACAATATTGTGTGTGGCTCGAATTCCCAGCTTGTGGTCAAGTTTGGAAGCCTTACAGATGGGTGGTCTATCCCATCCCCTCATTAACTCTTGAGGAGGTCTTCCCACTTACCAGCCTGACTGTAATTCATTCCTGGGTCAAAGGGTTGTTCTGATCCTGAGCAATTAAATCCAACAAAATACTGGTTCGGTGGAGGTTAACGCAACCATTCTTAGTCCCCTCCACCACCTTTTCATAGCATTCATGGTCTCTCCTTAGCACATCCCCTTTCCAGCAGTTATGCAACACGTATCCATTTTCTATTAAAATAATAGAATTTACATTCATCGACCTTTTATACAAAGGTCCATTAAATCAAACATTCACACCTTTGAGTTTGCCATAGTTCATTTGCCAATATAGTTATAATTACAAACTGGGGGAAACAGGGTGTTACATGGAGGCTTTCCTAATACATACAACAACACCTCACTCAACTCATTAATAGACTAGTGCTTTATCCATTAGGCTATGGTGAAGGGGTAATAGTTAATTATTTAAAGTCTGTTGATATATAATTGATTTAACACAAAAAATAGGAGTATAACAACAACAAAGTAACAATCAAATCATCACAATATATAGCTCTAATACACAAGATTGAATGCTAATAACACTTAACAATGTTTGGAGATTTATCTCGGCAAAATACCTTGGTAAAGTGGGCAAAAATGAGATGTAGGCTTGATGTAAATGATTGCAAACTTGCATCAAATCTTCACTTTCCTTCTTTAAAATATTCAATTAAAAGCATACAAACAAAGGGGAAACAATTAGCCTTGGGGAAGGGAACTCCCAAGACAAAATCCCAAGGGTTCCTAGTTCATGAAATGTGAAATTGCAACAAGCTAGTATATGTATCTTTTTGTATTTTTTTGTATTTTTATAAAATAGAAAATTTAAAGAATTTAGATTTTTTGAAAGGAGATTTGGTTGAGGGAAAGTGAGGCTTTCCTCCGAGCCTTACCTTTTCTTCTCCAAGTGATGGTTGCGATCACAACCATCTCTAGGTCGAATTTAGATTTTGGACCAAAGGACGGGTCATATCACCCCCGCCTTAGTCTAGAAAAGATCAATTGTTCTTGTGCTCTTGCTAGGAAAGCTCCATCTAGGAGGTCTCCTACCACTAGATTGACATGGGTGTAAAGACAAGTTATTCTCCTAGTTGAAGATATCCCCTAAAGGATGTGTTCAACACTTGGATCCTAGCCCTTTGACACCACCAAAGGAAATGATGAGGCGCTAAGCCTATATCCTTCCTTCCATGTAACTAAATAGCCCCTCGATGGACCAATCTCTAGATCTTGCAATTAACCAAGCATAAACAACTACCTTTCTATGAAGCACTATTACTCAAAAACCAAAAAAAAATGAAATAAAATAATCAATCATAAATATTTAAGAGAATGAAAGTTCAACTAAATGACATTATGATGTCACAATTCATCAACAACTCATCAACAACATGAATAAAAGGATGGGCTAACCTTATATAGATTTCTTTGTAAGAACTAGTTCTCCTTCTCTCGTTAAATAATATTTTCGATTTGTCATCTACATGTTAGAGGCTAAACCATTTTACATCCATTAATAAATTATTTTTTACCATGACCACATTTTTTAATAATATAATTCCCCTTGATATTCAATTTGACAAGAGAAGCACTGATCCACTCAAAGAGAGCTTTAATTTGCTTGCCCTTGACTTTTGTCCATGAAACGAAGTACAAGAGACCCAACGTCCCTCTTACTTGGCCCAACGGCTACCTGGTTTGACCGAAAACGGCTAGTTCGAGTCCGTTACTTAGCTGGCGGCTTGTCTAGAGGTTGGCCACTGGTTAATTGAAGTGCTGACAGCTCCTTTTACATGCTGGCTTTTACATGCTGGCTTATCACTTTTATATATTTACAGTGCAACTTCTTAACTTTATAAAAATGTTGGGCGATTCATCGCTTGAGTGGCTTGGTCACTTTAGGGCGAGCAATATACAAATTCATCATGTTGTATATACATTCTCAAATCACTTTGATATGATATATATGTTGAGATATATCCAACGACCTGTTACAGCATTTAATGTTAATAACAAGTTGTATATTGGTTACCTTCATTTTAAAGATCATGATTTATGTAATTAACCGCTCACTTTAACTGGAAGCATGTGTGGCCGATTTAATTGATTGCTGCCACGATTTGATTTTTTTGATTTAATGTAACAAATTTAATTAACTTAGAGAAAGTTTTGCTTGGACCCTTACCCCACGTTTCCGTTTTTTTGTTTTTAACTTCAACGCCTAACGGTATCCACGGCTGTCTTTTGGGCTCACGGCTCCTTTATATGAGGGATGCGTTGCATGGTGTGGACGTATGGTCGCTCTCTTAATTCACGTCTTTATTGTTATGACC
>SNQJ01S0067727.1:17288-37572 GCA_010110895.2 Picea sitchensis | reverse complement strand
CCCCATAGTGGCCCACAAATGATGGTAATGTAAAAATAAATAAATAAAAGGAACCTTAAGAAGTCATAAAAAGAAGAAAAAAGACAAGACATACTTGATCTTTGATATTCTAATGTGTATCATTGCATTGATACAACATATAGAGCATCTGCAAATGTGAAAATTGCATACTTTAGTAAATAAAATCATAATTATATTTATTTTTTAGTAAAAACCAAAAAATACTTTTAAGACATGTAAATAAATCCTAATAGAAATTAAAACCGACAAGATTGCAAATAGTAAACACCATTGATATTTTTTTTTGTAAAATCCATATGAGAGGAGATTAAATAGTGACACAGACACACACACATATCATATGCGACGGCTTGAATAAGATCCTCTTGGTTTTGAGAATAATTTATGGAGCCGTATGATCTTGGAGGAAACCTCCCTCGATCTGAAGGAGCAACAACAAATTCAACATTGACTATGTTGTTGCTCTGTTGGATCAAGAGAGGTTTGCTGCAAGAAAAAAATACTCCAATAAATTTTTCTCTACTGAACAAGGCCAACCACATGAAGGTGGAAGCTCCTATGCGCCCCCCCCCTCACATCCTCTTAATTCCCCAATACCCAATCTATATTCTACTAAAAAATATGCATTAAAAATATTCAAAATTGATAAAAAGTGATTGTAAAGCTATAAATGAGGTTTATCATTCAAAGGAATATGTCATAATTTTTTTTTTTTTTTATAAATGAGATTTATCATTCAAAATATGTTACAAATATACTAGCTATATAATGTACATCTATTTGTCTTATAAAATTATTATACATCATCAATTTTTTTTAGTCTTCTTTTGTGTTTTCCAGTTCTTAAGTAATTCATCCATGTCCATGTCTTCATTTACCGGGTGATATTCAACAACTGATGTTTCTTTATTCCTTTCACGCTAAGCACACCTGGTCTCGTACCCATATGCTTATACTTGAGTGGCACCTCTATTTCTCCTATGCTCTCATCATCATAAGAGCATGATCCTCCTTCGACAAGAAAAAATTCCATGCGTCTACAAAATTTTCTTTTGACTTTTTCACCTCTGGTCCTTGTTTGCGTATCATATCTACTAGATGCAATTGCATTTCCCTCTATTTGTCCTAAGCTTCCCTCACTCGAGGAAGAAATATTTTACCAGTACCTTTTTGGTTGTACCTTCAGTTGCATGTGCACATGTTGTTAGTGAGTAGTCCATCCTCATCCTAGTTACAATTTTCAAACTTTTTTCTATATTCAAAGTTCTAAATACATTTTTTTTATCTTTAGTTTTGGATGCACAATTAGAGGGTGAAATTACCTAAATTAGTAGGGGCACTCATGCATGTGGATTCCCAACTTAGTGAAGGTTATGAGTCTCTAGGTGGGTTTCACCTAGAGAATGGTGAGAGGAAGAACACAATTCCACCTGGAGCTTGAAGACACATAGGGGGGATTTTGGGGATGCCCTCAATGAGGAATATTACCATGTGGGGAGCTACGGGGACCAATACACCAAATCGTTGCAGCTCTACCAGGGTCAGGATCAAACTATGGGACTATACCAACACCTTCCATACCTTTACTACAAACTTAGGAAACTAACCAACATAGAGTTCTAAAATACCACAATGTTATACACAAGTATATACATACTGAGATGGAGTTTTTGGAGATCTCGTGCAAGTGGGAAACCTATAGATATGTGGTTAAATTAAGGAGAAGTTCTTGCTAAAGGGTAAATCATAGTTTGGCCTTAAAACAAATCACAACCACCTATAACGTGCAATCAAAAAATTGATCACTCATAGTCATTTTGCACAGTGTACTTGTCCACTTTCAGTGCACAAAGGCATTGAACATTATAAAAGCATCCATGGTCCATGAATTGGCACAACCAAGAGAAAAAAGTGCCAAAGGGGAAGATGAAACCCTTGCGCTACGAGAGATAACACCCCTTCAAAAACCCCTTCAAAGTCATCAATCACATAGAATTCCCAAATAACCACTTTCAATCTCAAGATGAAGATTCCCACAATATGTTTTTGGAGATGAAATGTAAGCACACACTTAACATGGAAAATATCAAATTAACCTTCAAAACGCAACATATTTACAAGAAAAAAACGATGAAGTGAACAATGAATATGATCATTCATTTCCCTCTAATAGGATTTTTGGAGAACACGAACACTAAAAATCCCCTTAACAATGCAAAAACGTTGTCATTATCCAACTATTTACTACAAGAAGACAAATAAAAAGTGTTCCCCTTGCTGTAAAATATTAAAAAACAAAGAGTTGTTGATTATTGTAAGAGCATTGCAAAAAGTGTTTTCCTTGGTGTAAAAGCTTTGAAAAAGCAATGTTTTTTCGATTAATGTAATAGCATTTGAAAAACAAATTCCTTTGCATGGAATTGAATGGGGCCTCTCCAACGAGAGTCGAGTATAAATTAACTACAATGAAGCAACTTACCAATTAAACATAACCGAAAGTAATTTTAAATACATTTAAATTCAATTTTAAAAACTTGATGGACGTTGCAATTTGTTTTCATCTACAATTAAATGAATGGACTGTATTTGTTCAAGGAAGCACAACCTATATATTGGGCTTATTTGTATCATTGAAAGCCAAGAAGTGTCTATTCGCAACTTCAAGAAACATCCTAGTTGCTCATGCTAGGTGAAATGATGGTTTGAAATATGACATGGCCAAGATCAATATCACACCAACAAACCAAAAGCGTGTTCAGATCTTGTAGAGAACAAAAGACACTGTAGAAAGTTTGTATATTGTTATTATGAAATCACTCCATTTATGGATGAACTTCACTAAAAGGACGTTGAGTTTTTATTTTCAAATGATCCCTAAGAATATTTTGATTTGTTGAAGAAGAAACTAGTCAAAGCTCTTACTCCAAGAATTCACGATTGGAACACATAGTATAGTGTGCAAGTTGATACCACAAATATTGTTGTTTATGCCATCTTACCTCAACTCGGGGATGAAAATATTGACCATCCACATTATTATGTAAATACAAATTTGAATAAGGTAGAAATGAACTATTTGATGACAGAGAGAGAAGGCCTTGGAATAACATTATCTCTATATCAGTTCTAACATTAAACTTGTCATGAAACTCTTTTGTTATCTATACTGATCAATTTACACTAATGTATATTGTGAAAAATCTAGTGCATCGTGATCACATTTACCTATGACTCTTACTCTTCCAAGAATTCAACTTTCAAAATGTAGAAAATACATGTAAGTCTCACATCAAGCTTGTCTGCTTGTTGAGAGTCGACTAAAGAGAAGAACCAATGGTATAGATGAGGACATTCCATATGCACATCTATTCAAATTCAAATATTTCCTAGAATATCTAGTGGAGTAGCTTCTTCATGATAGCTAAGTATCCATGGACATGCACTAACATAAGAAATATGTGTTGTTATGAAAGTTGTTTACTACACTTTGACTGTCGGACACTTGTACAAATTGTGATGAAACGATATCTCGAGGAGATGCATCCTTGATCATGAAAGGTGGGACATCATTGAAGAATCACATGATGGGGTGTCAGGTGGACATTACCAAACTGATACAACAATAAGGGAAATCATTTATGAAATACTATGGTGGCTTAATTTGTACGAAGACTATAAAACTCGTTTTTGCAGGAAAAAATTGTAGGGAAACCCAAGGGATGCTTCCTCACATCTGTGGATGGAATCCTTAGTAACCTCATCGACATAGATCATTGCACCTATCCTAGGGGGATTCAAACTGAGAACCCACTGGCACAAAACTACCCAAATTCCCAACAACGTTGGCGACAACTAGTTGAGATAACCCCTTGGTTACATTGACTATAGAACTTGTATAGATACTTGAGACAAATTTTAGGGAATGGGTAGATCTCTATAGAAATATGAGATCCTATAAGAACCCATTCTTCCATAGTATCCATTTGAGATGTGGGCAATAGGTTTTTTCAGTCCATTTTTTACGAGAGGAAGGATGATTAAAGCTAAATACATAAAACTAAAACTGTGTTATTAACAAAGTGGGAAGAAGTAGAACTAGTCCAGGACTATATAATATAGAAAACAATGAGGCTTATTTATGAGAATATAATTATAAGGTTTTGATGCCCCTTGTCAATAATAAGTGATCAAGGGACCCACTTTTAAATCATACTATTGAGATTTTAATGTATGAATTAATGACATAGAAAGAGATCTCTTTGTCATCCTTAGCCCAACGAAGTAGTAGAGTCTCTCTATGTGATTTTGTTGGAGGGTTTCACCAAAATTCACAACATCAACATGGATGAATATGATGACAAAGACTTGAAATTTTTATGATCATATTGGAAAACCCATAAAAAATAGATAGTTCATATCCCCTTTAAACTTGTGTCGGGATGAAAAAGCAGTGGCTCGAATGAACTTGATGCCTTCAACAACAAAAAATACAAGTGTACTTAAACCTGACATGATGGAATCTATGGAAGATAAACCAATAGATATTATGACTTAACAACATGCACCATATTGTAAATAGATACAAACGAAGCAGTGGGATCCTGTTGGGTATGTGTTATATTCTTTGCATGTGTGTGTGTGTGGGTGCGTCAGATATGACAACTGCGTCTGACGATCCCTTCACCTAGAGCTCTGTTGTGTGCATCGGGCGATTTCCTAGGGGGGTCCCAGGGGGGGGGCAGGTATGCCCCCCCAGGTTATGCGCAACGTTCGGCACCGGGTGGCCAGAGTGCTAAGAGTAAATTCCTCTGAGCCTTTGGTTGGGTGGAAAGGTGAACACCCACAGTCAGTTGGTTGGTTGTAGCTTGTAATAGATAAGTACTTCTTATTCCCTGTGCACTTAAAATTGGAATGTATTATTTGAATCTCTGTGTCTGTGACTAAGATTTGTAGTGTTTAATTCATAAGGAAAGTGCTTAATGTTCTTCTGTAAACCGTTTCCTTCGAATGGTTATAAGATGATCAATGTAGCCTATGGGATGGTTGGGAAATCCTCAAGGCATTCTTCCTAGGTATTAACTTCACAGTACTAGAGTCGGGACAAACTCTACGAGACTGCTACAGTTCTGTTGACCCTTTGAAAGTGCCTTTCCCCGTGTTAGAACCTAAGATCTGTGAGTGGAGGGTGCTTCCTTCAAACCAATAGCCTAAGAGACCACCTGACCGTGCCCACGAACTTAACCAAATCTCACTTAAGAGTTCATCTTACCACCTGAGACTCATTAGAGGTCCCATATGACCAAGGTCTGGGAACTATGTGCTAGCCGAAAGGAGTTAAGACTTTTTGGCTTCGGAACTCCGGGGTGTTTCAACCTTAACCAAATATTAGCCAAGAGGTATGACTGTAGTCTTTGGGGCTTGACAAATATCCAAGTAACCAAGGCCTAGGAACCCTGGTTAAGTTCGAAGGGAGATAAGTGTTCGGGACTATGGGATTCCGAAGCCTTGAGGAAATAAGTATTGCAAAGACCAAACTGCACTGAAGACAACCTGTCGAGTTGGTGCCTTGACGGTGGACCGACAACTGGCGGTCATTTACTCGTTACCATGAGACTCGTCCCCCTGTTAAACTCTAATCCCCTTACTAGTCGTGAAGTGACACGAGCGATATATTTGAGGACGTTCGAGAACTATCCCAACCATTAGATCTACTTCGTAGTCACTGCGACGATGACCGCTTGAGGAGAACAAAGGTGTTGCAACCCCAAAACCTCTGAATGACGGAGTTGCGATATGTTGTGAGTCGTTAATATGGGGAGTTTGTTGAGGACCCTTCTTGACCGTATGATATACCAATGGAGGGTTTCACACATGGTACTTTGGCGAAGTTCCACTTCGGGAGAATGGAGCTTATGTAGCGTCGAAAAATACGAACGTCGAACCCGTGATGTAATGAGAGTCGTCGATCCAAAGGAACTTTGGGACCACTCATGACTGTTTGATCTAGATGGTGGTTAGTTCAGTGTTGACCTACTCCAGGAGAAAACTATAGACTACATGACCAAAACCCCCAAATGCCGAATTCATGAAGCGACATGGACCATCGATCCTTGGATCCCTCGAGATCCTTATCAATCGTCGATCTAAGGACTCCGTTAAGAAACCCTCTTAAATTCCTAACCAACCAGGATGCACCGTGGAGTGACATGTGGCCCCTCTTGTCCCCTGTCAAATGTTGTCCGTTGGACCACAACTGTTGGATGAGAGGCTACGTGGGAAGATATCTGATAGTCTGAAGACTTGGTACTCTGGAGGAACTTGGCCAAGAGTATTTAGAGTGTGAAGACTCCCGAAGTCATGAATGACAAAATAAATATCAACTGTTGTCAAGTAGAGGACATGTGGTTCCAGATCTGATAGTCTTCTAACTTGGCCCTCTGGGGGATTCACGATGTGGAGAGTTGATAAGCTCTGAAGCCTAGAGTTGCAAAGCAACAAGAGACGTTGATCTATAGATATACATGGACATATCTCGACCGTGAGATATGAAGGACGTTAAAAGGTTGTTTGTTTGGGGTTGATATGGCTCATTGATGTCATCCAGGGTGATGTGGACCCGCAACCAAGGTGCCATGTGTCATCGGGATATGGACATTTTGCAGAACCCTTATGCCTATAGAGCATGACATGTGTCGCCCCCTGATGAGGGAACATGTCACCCTTGGCCCTTGCTACATGTTAGCCTTTGGTATGTTCCCACCTGGTCAAAGTGGTTGGTGATGTGACTGGGACTATGGGACTTCAGAGGTTTGGAGAGTGGTGTCAAGGACAAGTTAGAAGGGCCAGAGCTACGTGACTGTGTTTTGGAAGTTCAGGAGATAGGAGCTCCAGAAGAATTAGGGTGTAGTGTTATAGAGAGATGGAAGGGACCGAAGGCCGGAGCCACATGGAAAGCTTGTGAGACTTTGGGAGTTTTGGACTCCGAGAGGTTTCCTGCGTAGACAGAAAAAGGGGCACTTAGTTCCGAAGGACCGAACACCAAATTACCCTTAAGCATATGCGTTGACGTGGAAGGAGATTCACCATTGGTTTATTGGTGGATGAAATCCTGCCATAGGTTTAGGAGTGTTGGAAGCTTCCGGGTTTAGGAGAACTCAGGATGATACATAAGAGTCAGATCCACGTAGAAGCCACGTGGCCCTTGACCAACCAGTGGTCGAAGGACTATGGAAGGGAATTTATTCCAATTCTGAGCTGAGTTTTGAGCGCGAGAACAATGGTTGGAAAGTATTGAATGAGTAGAACGTGATGGATATCCTGGAAGGAGGATGTGATATGGTTTAGGAAAACAAAATTATGATGCCCCACCCTTTAAAAGAGTATTTAAGGGCCGGGTGTGTTACAAATTGGTATCAGAGCATGGAAACAACACTTGGCCTGCTTAGGATCATGCACGAGTCATATAAAAATATTATTAGAGGACCTTAAGGGGCAACAACCTATTTTACCCATTCCTAAGAGGCTTAGTAAACCTCTACTGAAGAGAGGAGTGAAACCTTCTACTGTTGGTAGATGTTTTGGAAATCTGCACTGTATGTTGCTAATATTTCCAAACAAAGAAGCTAACTTCACTATGCAATCGTACGTGTTGTTTTGCAGTCACAAGATTGGGTTACCAAGGATAAGATGATCTTGTTGAGAATATTATTGCCGAATGAAAATCATTTGCACAAGTTCCTTGAATATAAGGATGAAAATTTAAAATTCAGTTGGGATTTTACCTAACAACATTGAATCATGCTAGTATGTGGTAGAGGAAGCCTACCATTTGTTTTCGGAAATATGGCCAATCCTATAGGAGTGGGATTATGCTGATGAGAACTAATAGAAAGACTTGGATGTAAATGTATTGAAAGGATCCGTAGCAGTAATAACTACCGCTTCAATAAAGGACTAAGCCTTGTATATGTGTATGATCTCTCACGATCAGAGGATTGATGGAAATGGTAAGGTCGAATCACTTGACCTATAATGAATGAAAAGTTGATAATGTTGCGACCTATTTCCTTAATAAGATAGGACTAAGAGAATTTATGAGAGACCAATGTAAGGTCTAATTAAGGAGGTGTCAAACACCTTTGGATGACCCGCCGATCCTATTGACATCCAGAGGTGGATGGTAGCCATATGGATATGTCTTGGTATACTCAAATAGCTATAAGACGAAGTTTAGGAAGAGATTCCCTTGTAAATATATGTTGACCAACAGTGAATTGAGGCATGAAGAAGAGAATAGAAGTGTTTATCTTACTGCCTTGAGAGGCACAATAGCTACCCATTTGAATTCTGAATTATGGAAGGTTTTTACAGTATAAAGGAAAAAGGTGATCCTTGTTTGTTATTGCCATGTAGAAGGGGAAACATTATTATGAATTATGACTGTGAGACTAGTCATATGAGTGACTGTAACCTATCACTAAAGAACACTAATATTAAAACTAAAATATCAATGTAAAAGGGGTGCAAGAGATGCACCTACATATATGTGTATACATGCTTAAAAGAATGATATGAATGCAATCCCTCAATTGAGAGAGAAGCTCAGTGTTGAGTATCTCTATGAGGCTTGTCATAAGGATGGCACCAATATTCTTGTGAGGAGGATCTAGAAGTCTGATATCTCCATGTGCATGTATGGTAGGGAAAGGGTGCCAACAATGAGCTTGCATGATGAATGTTGGGCTATGTTTGTATATTCTTGAGGACATGGGGTTAATGCATTGTGAGGTTGCTTGATATGAAGAATGATATTAAGACCAAGTAGATATGAATGATATTATATGTGAAAATGATGCACATATATAATGTATGGGAATATGTATACTAAAGATACGATGTGATTTCCTAAATGAGTGAAATGTAAGGCAAGAATTACACTTGCCAAGATTTAGTGAATACCATGGATGCATGGACGACTCTATTATGAGGAGTCATGAAAGTTTGGTTTTGAATGATAGCTTGAGGGGAATATGTTCCATTCCCTTAGGAAGGCTAGTATAAACAAATGAGAGAGTAAATGAGAAAGGATGCTATTTTTTCATGACAAAAGGCAACATGATTAAGCCTTTGAGGACTGGCATGAAAAATTGTGAACAATCATAAGTTAAATGATTTATGATTGTGCATGTGGTTAAGTGCATCATGGATGTAAGTTAACAAAACAAGGAATGTGTGTGGACAAATAATCTGGATGCATAAGAAATATGCATGTTTATATTCCTTATGGAATATTTGATAAACAACTGAACTAACTCAAGGTTGAGGCTATCACAGATAGTGAAGGATATGCAACAAGGAAGTTTCAGGTTGAAGGAGTTCCCTATGAAGGAATTGTGTAAGGACTCTATCAGGAGAGCAGAGTCACCGCATTAATGATTGATGGAAATTGAGCAGTGGGATGCAAGCCTACACACACACACACACACACACACACACAATAATTATGGATTTCATTTTTCAACAAAATGTATGAGCGGAAGACTAACAAATGAATGTTGACCATTCTGATAACTAAATGGTAATGTGCATAATGCACATGTTCATATATCATTGTGAGAAAACGTTGCTAGTAAATAATATTGATGTATCCAAAAGGGTTGGTGTGAGGCCTAACCAATACTACTCAAGGAAAATAGGAGGAAGATCCCAAAAGGGAGTAACTGAAAAAGCAAAGAAAAGGAAAAAGGAGGAACACTTTTCCCACCCTAAGAACTCTGAATTGCTTACAGAGTTGTAGGTCTTAGATGAGCAGTTGTGAGAACAAGTACAACTGGAAAAGGGAGAATGAATACATGAATATGTTTAAATGAATAGGCTTGGTTAAAGCCATGTTAAGAAAAGGTAGAGAGGCCTTAGAAATAACTCAACTGAGCTAAAAATCCCAGGTGGTGTAAAAGAAGTTGGAAAAAGGGAAGAAACCCTTAACTCCTTTCTTGTTGTCTAATGTGTTCTCTGGGATAAGAGAAAATTGGAAAGATGACGTGTGAAAATATTTTATTGACTAGAGAACTATGATACTTTCATTTTTATTTTACATAACGATTAACATATTTATGATGCATATCATGTGTAGAATTGAATTGGAGCTGTTGAGAGAGACAATTACCAATGATGAACAACCTCAAGAAAAGGATAACTATGAGAAGGTTGTTGTTAAAATATTGTTGAAGGGACTTTAAAATTCCCCACAAATCACCATTGATGAGGTAATATCAGAGAGAGTGCTAGCAGCCAGAGTAGGTATAAGAATGTTCATACCAATGTGGCATGAGGTATGAAGGGATTTGGTAAGAATCCATTCTGAAAAGATTTCATTATCTTAATGATATGCACATAATTTGGAAGTGGCACTTGTATGCCATTGATACCCAAGTAGGGTATGATTCATTAAAAGAAACCGAATAATAGAGAGAGGAAGTCCATGCCAGCCAAAGATGAGTTATAATACTTGCTAGAAAATGCAGGAGTAGAGAGTACCATGGGTACAATGACCAATCTAGGGAGATGGGGAATAAAGGTGCTCATAGATATCACATTTCATCAAATACATTGAGGAAATGCATGATTGCATAAGAGGGTAGGTAATGGACTTCCCATTAAGGAAGGAGGACCTTCAATACTCTACTAGAATGGTAGAGGTGTTAACGAAAAGAGAAAATTGGGTGGCCATGAGTACTAGTACCCTGGGTACTACTGAAGGAATAATTCTTGGGTGCACTCAAGAGAAATTTTTGGTTTAATATGTGTTGTTCTAGGATCATGATAATCCTGTAGCCGGATGCATAGTCTTGCTGTAACAATGAACAAAAATGAATAAGCCATATGGTGAAGAGCTTGGATAAGCTTCGACACACCATGGAAAAGTACTTGACATAAAGTGTGGCGAACTTGAAATCAACACAAGGGTGCATGGTATGTGAATGTGGCCATGGATAGTGGCACCTTGGATTAATTTCACTTAATGTTGAATTACATTTTGAAAATGTTGGTATGCTGAAATGATGCATATGTAAGGAATGAGGTTTCCTTTCATGTTTATATAGAGATGTGATGAAACTGTTAGAATGCACAAGTTAAGAAATGTTTGTGATGCCACTCTAAATGTGTTGTGAGAATATATATATATATATATATATATATATATTAGAAAATAACTGTTTTTTTGGCTGTATAAAGAAGGAATTGCAGGAATAAAAGGGTCTTGGATATGACTGTGATGAAAGCCCATAATGAAGACCAATTGCCTGCTGAGCCAAAACACTATGGGAAGGAAGGTCCCATGCTCGTGAATCTGTTTCCTGTGCATAACAGATCTGAAATTAAAATGTTGAATTTGGAAAATGTGTGAGTGTCATATTTGCAATTAAAAATTCTGAATTTGAAATTGATGATGATATCTCATAATTCTGTTTACCTGGAATACAGGTAAGACAAAATGATATATCTAGGGAGGACAGATGAAGGTGGTGAAGCTAGAAAACATGAAAGAGGCTACGATTGAGATATGAGAACCCCGTGGTAAGCCATGATCGCCCTAGAACATGTTGTGTTGTGGTAACACAAGCTGGATGGACGCCTTGACAGAGAAAGTCTGAGGGACACCTTGACTGTAAGGCTCAATGAAGTCTCTGAAATTATTCTTGTGCGAGAAAGCCTTGGAAAGGAAAAATGGATCACCCGAGGAACTATATAGCAGAGAAGGGGATGCCTGAGCCTAGGCCTGGAGGGTGACTGACCAAAAACAAGAAGGGAGTTTGCCAGTTCTCCTACACTATTGATTGGTATCATTCACATAATGGGTATGTCCAGGAAAAACAATGAGTCAAGAAAACACGACATCCATGTGGATACAAATCCATGAACTCCACAGATGAGTATTGTGCTAAGTTATGAAATTTTCTTGAATTTTATACAACAGTAATATGTTTTCAAATGAAAATTGTGATTAATGTGCTTGATTTCCAAGAACTAGTGAAGACAGGTGAAGAAGTCCAAGAATATAAAAAGGACCCAAGAAAGAAAGAGGGTCAAGACTTCTGAAGCAACTAAATGAGAAAGGCATGATAGGTGTTACTGAGAAAGAACACTGAGGACAATGTTCCTTTTTAGGGCGAGGGGATTACAATACCCCTATTTCCCCAAGCTTTTAATTAATCATTAATTATGATTACCATGCTATGACATGTGAACAATGTAAATGTATTTTTTTTAGATTGCCAACAAATGACTTAGGGGGTGAAGCCTTGAAGTATTGGCCATGCTATCACTAGAGGAAATAATGGGAATACTATAAGAGAGGGTTCATAATGTTAAATGACCCCAAATTTCCCCTTGTTGGGATTAACAAAACCCTTCGGATCCTAAGGAGAGGAATAAGTTAATGAAGGAAGGACTGGTGGTTGAATAATCAACCGCCCTCATGAATGGAAGCATGGTCTAGCTAAGGAGACAGGAGGCTGTCAGTCTGAAGTACCACAGATTCCTATAGACCTAGGCTGACCATGATATGTATATTTATTAAATAAATAAATAAAAGATATTATGCGAAAAACGAAACAAATGAAAATGTTATATTCAAAAAATTGATGTAAAAATATACCCAGAACAATCATTGTCAACATTATGTGCTCCCTCTTTATTGACATCCAAGGATGATTGCTATTGTTAATAACAAAAATAGGCCACACTGAGTAAATAGACATAAGCTCGCCGAATGGATTAACACCGTCAGCTACCAATGAAAGCCTAACATTATGAGGTTCGTCTTTGAAATCTTCCCATTTTTCCTCAATTTCCCTAAATTCATAACCATCGACAGACATTCGAAGAACACCATCTCCACTTCTGTTATGTGCGTGGTAATCCATAAATTGTGCTATGATTTCACACCTGAACAATCACTGCAAACATGGAATTATGGGAATATGATGAAGAACCTTTCGAGGGACCCTTTTTGTTACTTGATCGGTTCAATATCTACTGACAAGACATTGCGGGCATTCTATTTTCGAAGCATGTTGTCCATAATATATAATATGATCATTAGGACATGCATATATAGTTTGATAATACATTGCAATGTCTTTCATAATGGCATGCAAATATCGATATGTGTGAGGTAAAATATTTGACGATGGTAACAAAAATTCACCTAACAATCCACAACATAAAAAATAACTAGTTAATGTAAAGAATATTAATCGTAAAAATTACATTCTTATTTTACACATTAATTAACAATAAAAACAAGTAGAAAAAAGTCAACATTTATGTATATGAGATGAAACATATTACATAGCTTAGAATCAGTGTCATACAAGTTTTCAAAAAATTATTCATAAACTTTAAGTTCACTAGCAACAATGTAGAGAAGAAAATATTTTCTCTTGAGCCTTCATAAAGTCGTTTATTTTCCTTTTCTAATAGAGGTTCATCATAAATACCATCATTGTCCCCATTCTCATCCGACTGAGTAAAAAAATCTTGGATCATTTGATTTGTCCCATCATTTTCTTCCATGGGATCATTAACTTGATTTGTCCCATCATATTCTTCCATGAGATCCTCATTTGCTTGATCATGTTCCTCAACTTGTACAACATCATTTCTACTAGTACTAGTTGGTGCAATATTTTGCAGAAAGTTAGAGGGAAACTCTAACTTTATAATTACAAACAATCATGAAAAATTAGTGTGTATAACAAATATTCAAAAAATATATATACACATATATAATTTTATATAAAATCGACAATATAAAAACAAATAATGAATATATAGCTAATTACCACGAGACAATATTCATTCGATCCCCCATCAATGTGCCCATATTTCCTACAATGTTTTTTGGATGATGTTATTAAAATTCTTACAAGACGTGTAGTGCACCATCTTTTGCAAGGGAAATAACATCTACCATCACCCTATTCACCCTTTTTACTTTTTTTACCACCTCTAATATTCTGAGACATTCTTCTGCTAAAAAAAACCCTTTCTGAACAGTCGTTGTTATAGCAAGATTTTCATAACATCTCTAATTTGAAAAATATTTATAGATATTTTTTTCATCGCAAGAGTGACGAACGTTGACCAAGACAATGTTGACTTTGTCAAAAAATGTAACGGTCAATGTTGACTTTGTCAAATAGTGTAACAGTCAATGGTTATCGTCGCTCTTGCGACGATAACCAAAGGTCGTCGCAAGAGCTATGGGAGTCCACTATCTTCACTTTCGTCACTCTTGAGACGTACAACTACTTTCATCACAAGAGTGACGAACGCGGGCTGGATTTATAAAAAAATTAAAAAAATAAACTCTTTATCTTCAATTTTGCGACGAAAGGGTACTTTCGTCGCAAGTAGTCATCACAATTTTTTCAATATGTAGTAGTGTCATACACCTCAATATAATGACATTGTAGAATGCAAGAATCAAATGTTAGTCACAATGGCTAGATGTCTTTTGCATGCCAAATATTTTCCTCCTTGCTTCTGGATTGAAGCTACGTATTGTGCAAACTATCTGCTCAGTCACATCTCAACTCGAGTTGTTCCTTTGGTGGCACCATTCAAAAAATGGTGTGGAAGGAAGCCCTGAATTGGACACTTCCTTGTGTTTGGATGTGTTTGCTGGGATCATATTTCCAATTATTGTAGAAATAATTTGGATATAAAGAGTCATTTTTGCATCATGATGGACTACTATGAAGAGTCTAAATCCTATCGGCTGTTTGATCATGTCAAACATCAAATTATTATTAGACGAAATCTAAGATTTGATGATAATTCTTCTAGAATTAAGTTGTTGAATGCCTCCTCTGGATTTTTACATGATGATGACCTTGATGTTGTTTCCGAATTTGGTTGTCCTGTTCCATTTTCCAGTTCTTCGACTAAGCTGTCAAACTCTGTTCTTGTTTTGACTAGATTGTTGACCTCTGAGTCGATTAGTCTGTAGATATCTGTTTCGAATAGTCCTCCATCTCCATCGATTGAAATTGTTCCGACTTTTTATCGACCTTCTGCAATGAACAAAATTTCACCCCTTTATTGTCTACCCCGATGAGCTACCAAGACCATTGAATTTGTTGGACCTGATGTCGGTGATATTTCATCTAGACGAAAAAATCGAAGTCAAAAGGAACATGCCAGAATTACCTTGATAAATCATGTACTTGAAACTTATGATCATGTTACTTACTCAGATGCTCAAGGTAAACCTAAATGGGAGCAGGCTATGCAGCCAGAACTAGATTCTTTTCCGAAGAATCACACTTGGGAATTAGTTACCAAACCATAAGGAAATAACATTGTTAATTATCGATGGGTCTACATGACCAAATTTACCTATGAATGTGTTTTTGAGAGTCACAGAGATTTCTTAGTTGAAAAGGGATTTTCTCAACAATAAGGCATCCACTCCATTGAGACCTCACTGAGACCTTTGCCCATGTTGCAAAGATGAACTATGTTTGACTGATTCTTTCTCTTGTTGCTTGATTTGGATGACAGATCCATCAGATGGATGTGAAGAGTGCCTTTCTTCATGGTGACCTATCTGAAGAAATTTCCATGGAACAACCTCCTAGTTTTGTGATAGATTCTAACCTAGTTGGTCGACTTAAGAAGTCTCTTTATGGTTTGAAACAAGCTCCCCGAGCTTGGCATGCTAAGATCAATAGTTTCTTTCTTCAACTTGGTTTCAAATATTGTGAATCTGATCACAACTTATATGTACACCATACTAATGGAAACACTTTGATTGTTGTTGTATATGTCGATGACCTTCTCATCACTGAAAACAACACTAATCTCACTCTTAGATTGAAGAAGCAACTTGTTGACTCCTTTGAAATGACAATTCTTGGTAGTCTGCATTATTTTTTGGGTCTTCAAGTATTACCATCGTCTGATGTTTTTTTCATTTCTCAATATAAATATGTAATGGACTGTTTGACATGTTTTAAGATGGCAGATTGTAAGTCATGTGCTACTCCTTTTCAATCTGGAGTAAAGCTAAACAAAACTATTCAAACTCCCAAAGTCGATGCTACACTTTATTGACAATTGGTTGGCAGTCTCATTTATCTTACTCACAATCAACCTGACATTTACTCTGTTGTTAGCGTTGTTTCTCGGTTTATGTAGGACCCCAGAGAAAGCCACTAGAAAGTAGTTAAACAAATTGTTGTCTAATTCAAAGGTGCCACTCATTTTGGTATCAAGTATTGTCTAAGTTCATATTCATTGGCCGACTTCATCGACTCCGACTAGACAAGAGAAAATGATGATTGGAAGTCCAATTCTAGCTATGTGTTTCGTTTTAGCACTATACCATTGGTTTGTTCGTGCAAGAAACAAAAGGTAGTCTCCTTGTTGACTACAAAAAAAAATATCATGGTACCATTCATGTAGGTACAAATGAAGTCTAGATTTTCCAACTCCTAGGTGAACTTGGCTTTCCTTTTCAAACCTTGACTACAGTCTACTGTGACAATCAAAGTGCCATTAAATTTTTTGACAACGCTATTTCCCATAGTAAGATGAAGCATGTTGATCTCCATGTTCACTATTTGAGACATTTGGTTCACGAGAATGTTGTCTCTCTTGTCTATGGTAGAACAGATGATCAAGTAACTGATATATTCATTAAGCCATTATATGAAGCTAGATTTATCAAGTTCCGTACGATGCTTTGGGTTCAAGAAGTTGCAATTATGGGTGGGTATATTGATAACGCAATTTCACATCCTGAATATCCAGAGTCGTGCACTGATGGGGGGGTGTTGGAACATCAGATTCTGATGGTTCATCACACTTATCCTAGAATCAAGCGGTCAGGAGGTCGACCTACATCTAGAAACAATCAATCGGGTGATCAACTATATCTCTACATTAGTTGATCAAGTAGTCGAAAAGTCTGTTGGTTGGATAGTCGACCAACATTCGAAGATGGTTGTTCGGTGGATCGACCAACCAATCAATCGACTACGAGTTAGACACATGGACGATCGGGTCAAGCATCCTTGTCAAGACAACTCGACAACGTGGATTTGACGGAGCCAACTCCGATCACCGATGGTTATATGTGGACAAAATCTTCCCAATTCAAAGGAAGTTGGTTAGGTATTGAATCTATAAATAGCCGATGCTGTGGGTCATTATAATCATGGATATATTGTTGTTGTGTACAAGATGTCTAATATTCATTGTGATGTTCTGATCACAATGCGTTGTGCTTAAGTGTTGTAACAATGTCTTTAGACACCACATTTTGTGTTTGAAAAATTATTTCCTCTTAGATTATCTAAAATTTTGTTTGTCTGTTTGTATTAGGTTACATTCAATCCACAACAATTAATGGTTGGTTATGGTAAAAAATCAAACCTGTTACTTGAAATCTGCTGAGTCACATCTCTGTATAAATCAAGGGACTACTAGACTATTCTTGTATTTTCCATATATAAATTCCATCTACAATGATTATAAGCACATTGGAGTGTGTTGTCGCAAGAGTTGGTTCTAGGCTGTAATAGAGCCAAGCCTTAGCACATTTTAAATGAAATAAATTTTGTCACTCAGACTTGACTTGGGTTGCATGCAAGTAAATTCCGAGATAACCTTGAACCACTTTTGATTGGAGACTGCCCCTTCCAACCCGAGAGGGATCTCTCGAAAATATGTCACAACAAGATATTCAATAGGCCTTACAGTGGGCAGATCTGTGGGTAACAAAAAGTTTTGGGTTTTTAGGGTTGATGGGTTGGACCGGAAAGTAGTCCATTAGGCATGGAGTCAAATGATCAAGCAAGTAATAAGAGTGTTTCGGCAATGGAAATCCATGGAGTAGAGGCGAGATAGAAACTGATTACAGAGGGAAGGATTTATAAAAAGTATGGCAGAAAAATAAAGAGAAAACATATCAAAATGCAAGGAGCACTTAGCAATGAGTGAATTCCAAGCATAAATTAGTGGAAATAAATAGTTGGGACAAAGCATCTAGCAAGGATGAATTCTGAACCTTCATATCTCTGGAAGAAACAACCTATAACTTGTCCAGCAATAGAGCATCTAACAAACAAATGAATTCCATTACAAACATAGTTACAAATCGGGAAGCAAATGAAAATAAAACCAAGTGAAATGATGTGAAAATGAAGCAATAAGACATTCTTTGCTAACAAAATCACAAGAATCTCTGATATAGATCGAAAATGCTCTGCACTCTTTTATTAAACATGATAACAAATGCTACATCCCAGGAGTACTACTCCCCCCCTCTTTCACAAATATTCCTCATATATCTATTGAGGTCTAAATCCTCTCTAATCTAAAAGATAACAACAGTTACAACCAATTCTTGAAACTTTCTGCCATAGAAAATGGGCCAAACTGCCAAAAAATAGGGCTGCGGTTACGACTCTATATCTCTCGAATAGAGACAGATGTGTATAAAATGAAAGAGGATTTTTTGCATCTGTTTATTTTGAGCAAAAAAATCTCTCAGTTCCCTGAGATCCATTTTCATTTTCATCATATCTTCATTTTACAAACATGTGTCAAAACAGGAAAATATGAGATTTGAAAATTAGGGCTTGAAGATGGATTCGATTCTCACAATATGTGACACCTGTAGGAAAATTGAGAGAGGATTTTGATATTCGATGTGTTAGGCACAAAAACCTCCTACCATTTCTCAAAATGATCCTCCAGTCGCTCAGAATCATCATTTGAAAATGATGACTCAACACAGTAAAACACGCCACATTTTTGAAAACGAACCTCATCTTGTGGGGGACTTTTGACTACCTTCACAAGATCCAAATGAAATTATGAAGAAACCAATGGAAATATTAGGATATTTATATGTCGATCGACTATTCAAACGCGGAAAATGGCCTCCCCAAGGTTGAGAAAAATGTTTTTTTTTTTTTTTTTAATTTTTTTTTTTTATTCGCAAGGCCGTTTTTTGCATATGACTGGAGTCCCGATTTCGGGTTTTGGGGTTTTGGGGTTTTGGGTATCATGTATTCAAGAGTTATGACATGCAAGGAATCCTAAATCGCAAAATCGCGATAGGATTAATTAGGCAATAATTATTTGTGTTAATCTCTTAATTAATCACGATTAGCAATTAATCTTTAACCTTTCATGGATTTAAGTGTCGGGACTTCGAAACGCGAGAAATCACGAATAATGAAATTGTGATGGGATTGATTAACAGTTAAAACACTTTTAGATTTGTGATTTAGCATGATTAAAACACAGGATTTCGGGGTTTTGGAAATCGCAAACTTGAAACTTAAGGCATGAAGGCAACTCGAGTCGCGAAATCACGATGAGACTTGTCAACATTAATCTTTCTTATTCTTTAATTAATCCGTCTTATCCTTTAATACTTTAGTGAATTTGGGGATCGAGGATGTAGTTATTAGGATATCTGCGTTGACCAAATCCCCGACGACAAAAAAAACCCGGACTCATGAGCTTTTTCTCCATTTGGCTTAATGCTTGGTGTATGCGGTCGTTCCACTACCAATGCTTCCATTCATTCTCCTAAGTGACCGAAAGCCAAAATTTCAATATTTGTTACAACAGAGTGAAAACAAGCCAAAAAGATATTAACGCTCCACTTTGGTCAAGGCACACTTGTGCTTCTCTTTGTTCCAAGAAAAATGATGCTCTGCATTGTTCTAGGAGCAATGATTCTCCATAACCTATGCACATTAGAGTGACAATAAATAAAAAACAAACATCAATGCTTCACTTTGCTCTTGGGACAACAATGCTTCACATTGGTCTAAGAGAACTGTCTACTCCATGGCCCACATGCATCAGAGTGGCCACAAACCAAACGAAATTGATGCACCACTTTGATTTGGGCACATCAATGCTCCACATTGGTCTAAGAGGATTGATACTCCATGGCACACACACTGGAGTGTTAACAACCCAAAAATACATTGGTGCTCCACTTTGATCTAGTCGCACCGATGCTCCACTTTGGTCCAATTGCACCAATGTTGCATGACCCATGCACATAAAAATCCTAATAAAAAAAAACATCAATGCTCCACTTTGGTCAAGGAATACTGATTCTCTACATTGGTTGGGGAGCACTGATGCTCCTAATACATAAAGCATGAGAGAATAATTTGTATTTTTTTTTAACTTAAAGAGGTGGGAAAACTACAAGATGGTTTGT
>SNQJ01S0067726.1:32488-66592 GCA_010110895.2 Picea sitchensis | reverse complement strand
CCATGGGGATGATCTGAACATTGTAACTTGGTGAGTGGCCAAAACCCCCAAAATGGTTCGAGGCAAGAGATGAAGCATTAAATAAAGTCCAAGCCATAGTACCGGTGTAAGCCTCCGACACTGCAACTGTAGTAGCCGCAGGTGTCGAAGGAGTGCCATTAATTATAGTGGGATTGAGAGACGAATAAATCCCAATGTTCTGAAGACTAGACTTGGTACTCATCCTTGTGGGACCATAAGTCTGAAAAGTGGATGTGTGTGTACCACTACCGATAACTCTACACCTTTTAGAAGGCAAGGACTCGAAAACCAGTGGTAACTTAACAACCGACGGGACCTACGAGGAAGTTGGTACGACTCCACGATGACTTATGACTCTTCCACAAATAAAAATATATCCTATGGCCAAATAGTAGTCAAAGAGCATACAAAAAATTCAAACATCCAATATGCATGCAAACGGGCTAAAGTGGTTGAGTGGCCTCCCTCGCAAAATAAGGTATGTCTCGTCCAGGAGGGACCTTAGACTCCCTGTTAAATTTTGGAGGTAACATAATCAGTTATAAGGGTCCTCGTGGGATTAACAATCAATCGGTCAGATCCCCCCGGAGAGGTAATCCTCCATAAAGGTTGTGTGATGTTTGACCCTTATCTGACTGAGGGTACAAGAAAAATAACCCCTGCAAGTAACCTATGAGATAACTAAGTCAAGCAACTAATAAACCACTATATAACCGATGCATAGGCGAGCAGTCGTAATTCTGGATCACTGTATGGGCAATTTAGAAAATCCCAATACCTTGAAAGAACTTCCTCTCACAGAGGTATGGGCACTAGCAAGATCCCCAAATACAAATAAATCCACAGAAATATCTCTGATTCTAGGTGAGTATCTAAGGGTTATCCCTTCAACTAACTTTGCACAACCTCGTGATTAACTCCGGTGTGAGGGAAGCCTCCTGATCTTACCGATTATACAATGGACTTCTCAACTCCATGTCTCAGACACATATGTTGATTTAATTGCCTTTGAGAAGTTTACTCACAAAATCCTATTCCAAGGCACTAAATCCTAAGCTAGTTTGTGCACCCTAAACATAAAATCATGACTAATCAATTTTAGTTTAAAGCATAAATTTTATTGGCCATGGTTACTCAAAAAGGTATGGAAGTGAAACTCATGGTGTTATGACTCTGCCAGAAAATAAATATGGATATAATGCAAAGTCTATCTTTGACTTTTCAATGAATGATATGCTAATAAAAATAGTGCAGTCTTCAATTTCAAATCTGCAATTCAGAAGTAAAATACATTCTTCAGCTAAATGTGCTAAGTTAATGATAAAAAATCAAAGACAAAAATGCCAACCAATGCAAAATGCCTATTTTTTTGTATTTTCAATATTCTAAAAAGAAAATGCATGGAATGATAAGCAACTTAACATATAAATTCTATTGTGTATAAAAGTAGTAACTCAAGAAGAATACCAGATAGCCAGGCAAACAACCCAGAAGCCAAGGACAAATTAAAAATAGAAAACAAAGAGAAAGACTACGCCCAAAAATTCAACTCCAAACATGCTTCCTGTCATCCCAGATAATCTCAACAGACACTAAAGAGACCTAAGAAGGCTCGAAAATCTTTAAATCCTACCCAGTAGACACTCAACCAAGAAAACAAGCAAGGGGAAGTGGTATACATGACTGTTCAGGAGAATAGAGCATATATACGCTTCTTGAAGTGAGACAACAAGCGTGTATACACGACTATCAAGGCAAAAAGGGTTTATATGCTTTAAAACAAGGCAAGGCAAGGGTAAAAGGATGAAAACTCAGACTCAGAGTGAACATCATCTGTCAAGCACTGATACAACAAGAAACACAAAGGAAAAAGAGAAATGCCAGAAGAAAAAGTACTTCAACCCTTATAAGGAAGATCTCCCCCTAGTGGAGTCGCCATTTCTGTTACAAGGGAAAAACTCTCTATGGCCAAGGGTAAACCACAACAGACAGGTATGACTGCAAAAAGCAACTCAATTCCAACATATGTTATATAGACTAATGTGCAATACAAGAAAGAGGCCTACCTCGATCCAACGTTTGATGATGTTCCACCGTTGATCACTTTGACCCAAAGCTTTATACCTGCAAGAAGTTCAAAACAAACAAGCAAATCAAGTATATAGTGATGCTATAAAAGGGATTAGCACATAAAATAGCATAATCCATTAGTAAACATTACAAACACGCCCATGGATAATAATCATATATTTAGAAGATACCAATAGGATGGGAAATGAGTATTTCTATTAATAATTGATCAACAAAAGTGTCAACATTACAAACTTCTGTGTCGACACGGTTCGAAACCAAGAAACCAAGTTCCTTCCAACTGGGTCTCCACCACTTCAATCCCCCGCTAAAGGAAAGCTCATGAGAAATATTCAAAGAGGTCGTCTCAACAATAAGGGAAGAGCTTGGGGGTTGAACACTATGTTCAGACTTGAGAGACAAAGGGATACAAACTCAATATGAAGTAATTTATCCATAGTAACTTTGATCTCAAAGTTGAATGATTTCTCCTCTTTTCCATAGCTTGAAATTGTGCTCTTATAGCCTTTAGAATGCAACTGAAGGGTCGAGTCGGAATGTTTTCAGTGTATGGAAGGCCAAGGATCAGATATCTCTTGTCGTGACATGGAAACCCAGCCTAATTTTGTATTTTCTGGCACAAATATCGATATACATGAGCTGCAGTGGAGCAACAAGCATATACACATCTTGTATAACTGATAGGGAGCGATGTATATGTGGAAAACATTTTGTTTTATCTATGGATTCATAAAAAAAGGGATGATAACTCTGCATAGGGAAATGGAAAAAGGCCCTCTGTGCAAGATAGAAATGGTGAGGAAAATCTTGCTATAACAAGGACATACGAAGTGGCGGAAGGAGAAGGTTGGTCATGGATGACCAAGTGAGCCTGTTGCTAAGAAGGGAAAGGTTGTGACAAAATGATAGGTGTGGGAGGCTTCCCAGTTCCTTGAAGGAACTTAGTGACCTCAGCTCGTCTTGGACAATATTTCATGTAGTGATCACCACCACAAATAAGGCAAGGATATCGAGGTTTACGTTTATCCTTATCATCAACAGGTTGTTTTTGGGGATTTTCGGATTGCGGATTATTATTTTTATCCTCCTTGTTCTTACCCTTTTCTTTTTTATATTTATTTTTATTGGCAGGGGTAGACTGAAATGGATTAACCTCAGAAGTTTTTTCGATGGAAGGAGTAGGAGTCAGAGCATGTTGAACATTAGAAGCATTAGATTTGGGGTTGGTGTGAGGGGCATGCATGGTTTGAGTCTCATCATGGAAAGTTCCAATCACACCATCAACAACATGAGAAGTGGTTGGGGTTGTTGAGGTAGTGGTGGTAGAAGGGAGAGGAGTGTTGGGGATCAAGTCGAAAAGTGTGCCTATTTGTGAATAAATGAGATCTAGGTACTGAGCATGACTAATCCCCTGCTCTTCATTGATAACTCCACCCATGGAAATATCACAGGAAATTTTACTATTAAATGATTTGGTGAACGACTTAGCCAATAATTGACCAGGAAGGTCAATTTTGATCAAACATCATCTTCGTCTCCACTCGTGAATGTGATGGGAAATATGAGTGGCAACAGATTGCTTGAAGGAACTCAAAATTTTGGTTCCTGACTCGTAACGAATTGGAAATTGGTAATGCGTGAGAAAATCCATGGCGAGGGTATTAAAGTCGTTAAATAATCCTCGCAGTAATTCTATCTACCACTTCGCTGTCAAACCTGTGAGAGTTCGTTGGAAGATTCGTAACCTAATGGATTTGTCCATCAATGAGTTGGATGAACAACAAAGGTGAAAATTCATAACATGATTGTTTGGGTCTTCTCCTGGTCGACCATCAAACTTGGGAATGTCGAATGGTAAATTGGTCGGTATTACGGGCCAATGGGGAGAATGTGAGATAGGATCATTCAATATCCTAGACAAATTGGGTAAATCCAAAGTTGCTAAAAATGACAATTTTCGATTCACGTGAGGATACTGGTGACTTTGGGGAGGAAGTCTTGTTGGTATACCAGTAGGACCATAAGCAGTCTTCATGTAAGTCGAAAGTCCTGACAGATTCTGTCGTGGAGGATTTGGAGGCATGTAGCCCATAAGGTTGGGTTGATTAGAGATGTTCCCTTGAAAAGGGAAACTAGAATGAATGTTATAACCCCAAGTGGGATTCAAAGAACCTGGATATGGCTGACCCAAGTTAGGGGGTGCAAAGGAGTTAACTTGAGAATGTTTCTCCCCACATGATTGTGGATTTCCTTGGGAAAGAAGGTTCCAAAGTTGGGCTAGTGATATTGGTGTGTTCTGTGCATATAGTGAGTTATAGGCTCCAACCTGAGGTTGGTCTCCAAGTTGAGGTGTGCCCCAATTTGATTTTGACTCCCAAATTGAGGTTGCCCCCCATCTTGAGATTGACCTCGAACGAGAATCTGGTAACTAGAAATGAAATACTGAGTGGTGCCTCCAATTGGATTGGCGCCACTAGGGCCATATCCTCCAAGGAAAGGTGGATAAGACCCACCGGAGAGGACCTGGGAAGGTGTAGGAACAAAACCAACAACAACATTGTACCCAGGAGGAAAAAAATGTCTAGAGACTCCAGATGGAAACTGTGTAGGAATATGAATGGAATAATTCAGAGCTATATACCCAGGTGGAAATGATGGATTCATTCTAGAAGGAAGTCATGTCCCAATTGGGGCTTGAGAAACAACTACATTTCCAGTAGGAATTACGATAGCTTGTGGGACCATAGTAGCATGGGCCCCATGGAGAGTAGGGATCGAGTGAGAACCAATCAAAATTTGATCTAAAACAATGGTGATGTTACAAGTAGTACCCGTAAAATGGTCTACAGGGACAGTGTAGGTAACAAATGTCTCAGAAACTTATGATTTCATAGGTCGATCAGGGTTCTCTCCTAGATTCTTGTATAGATCACATACTGCCAAAGGGATGGAACCAAAACTAGAAGCTGCAGCAGTGTGATCTGGGGTTCTAAATGATTCACTTTGAAAAAGTGGATCCTCTTCTCTAGATCTTGTGTTAGGTCCAGTGAGTACTCCAGTAATATTGACAACAACAATTTCTCCAATCGATTTCATGCAAAGTATATGAGAGTTCGGCCTAGATTCTGAATGCCTCGAAAGAGTCCAAAACAAATCAAAATACTTCTAAAGAGTTTGTGCTTCCGAATTCAGAAGCTACCTCATTATTGACTACTCCCACCAGAGAGTCTTCAGGTGAGTCAGGAGGTAAGGGTTGGTAACCTTCCAGATCTTCTGAGGGAAACCCTTGCATCCTACATGAACGGAGAAGGTCAATGTAGATCGAACTAAGTAAAGAAAAAGAAATTAAATCTATGGCTGCTAAGAGAAAACAACAAGAGTCACTAATAAAATTTGGGAATCAAACCAAGCAAAAAAAACCTTCTTATTTCAAGGTCGCTAGTTGGTGATGAAATACAATGTCATGAAATGAAGACAAGAAGGGGCTGGGATAAGCAGGTGGAAACGTTACGTTGACGACCTGCTTAACGAACTTACACCCTGGTGAAATCTCCCACACATAATCGTGGGTATACCCTCCAAGGAGCCCGAGTAAGTTTGGCCAACGTCGATTCCAGGTACCATGAAGACTTGCCCCTCCACAGTCACCTTGTGTAAAGACCCTAAATATATAGGCTACTAAGGTTACCAACTACAATAGTGATGTCTAGGGAAACAATCGACAGTCTGATCCACGCGCAAAGACAGGGTATCTAGACTGAAATCAACTTGAAAGGATTCCACTCATCATTATGGGTATACCATCAAGAGACCCCCATAATACACGCAATCTCTACACCAAGACCAACAAAGCAGGGTGAGTAACTCTTCTAGTCTTAATGTGACCGCAGGTTTGACCCTTGTGTGAGAAGGGCTTCCCAAGACAAAATGTAGCAATTGGATTTGAACTCTCCCTATCACAAGATACTATTGTGTGTTTTGATGCTTTGGAGAGTGTTCCTTACAACCTATTCCAAAGTGTTATCCTAGCTAATGTTGGTGTAAAATATTCTTAGAAAATAAAAGTTGCTAGTTAAATTTTAGATTTACGTCGTATTTTATAGGTCGTTTCTTACTAAAAAAGGAGATGGAAGTGAAATTGTTGATGTGTTGACCTTGACCCAATAAAATGAAAAAGAGATGAATGTTCAATTTTTTATTCAATGAACTCTAGTTACAGTAAGGAGAAGTTACTTTTCTTTCGAATTATAACAAGCTACTAAATGCAATCCCTTTTTCTTGAATGAACACAATTTCAAACAATCATAAGCTATGAAATTTCTCAATTTTCTCTCTAAAAAAAAATTTTGAATGCAAAAAATTTCTTATGAGTGATTACCTAAAATAATAGATGACTTTAATTCTTCCTTTCCAAAACCAAATCAGAGATATAACGAAGAAAGAAAAAGGTAATCAAATAAAATATATACACTCAACAAAAATACCCAAATCAAACTTTCAATGAAGATACAAATGAAGATGACAAGAAAGTGTTTCGCCAAATGAAAACAAAAATATCTTTCAAATCAATAAGCAATCTAGAAAATGTAAAAAAATCCAAAACTTAAATCAAATCAAAAGACTTTATATCAATCAAGCACTCAGATCTAGATCCAGAGATTATATCCTTGTTGACAAAAATCAAGAAGCAAAAAACTTACAAAATGACAAATAAAGACTTTCAATCTTTGAAAACCAATCAACAACAAGTCTTAAACTCATAAAATAGTCAAATACAAGACCCAAAATTTCATCCCAGGTGATCAAAGAAAAACTGGGTGATAGAAAAAAAAATAGTCCAATCCAACAAATCCTACAGGAAACATCGCATCTCAGCAGTAAGGTACAGTGCAATGAAAAGAGGTTGTCGTAGGCTAGCTATGAGACAAAGTGTGGTGATTCTGCACTGAATTAAATAGACAGGATGCAGTGATCAAGGAATGTCGTAGGATGTATATGGGATACAGTGCGGCGATCTCTGTTGTTATCACTGAAATTTCGTCTGCAAATGGTTACAGGAATCCAACATCTTCAAACAACTATTAGTTCACACATGGACCAAAAATGACCAAAAAGCATTTCCAAAAGGTCCAAAACTATACAACTAGTTATAAAATCAGGATGCGCTATGACTATACAGGGAGCGCGCGCACATGCGCGATCAAGAAACGCAGGAAAAGTGCACATGCACACAATGCACGACTGTGGATACTAAAATCCACGTACACCTGAGAACGACATGCACGAAGCGACAAATTTATGATGTTGGTGGACCTCCCACCCACTTTAGTTAACTTGTTGGATTCTGAGAGGGAGGTGTCGATAATAGAGCAATTTTCTATATAATCAAGTGTTATATCAATGAAACATTATTATCCAATAGCTACTTGAGTAAATAAGCAATGAACAAATGAACAATCATGCACATACCCGGTGCACGGTGTTTTTCACATTGACCAAATGGATAAAACCACCGAATGCTTTTCTTATATGTGAAGAATTACATTCATTGGAAGCGCAACCTTTGTTTTCCAGCTGCAGGCGGAAGGAGGCTCCAACCCCTAGTTTCGCAAGCTACAAACTGAGGGAAGATCAAACTCCCCAATTCTCTGCTTCACAACCAAAGGAGGCTACAGCCCCCTATGTTCTCCGGCTGCTTAGGAAGGTGGCTGCAGCCACTGTCCTTGCCCGTCTGCCACCTTAAGTAGAAATTAGAATGATGAACCAACTCACACTATCTTTGTGAGATATACTGTTGTAAACCAATACCAATAAATCTGAACCATGCATCAGCACGTACCCATAAACAGATTGCATCAACCATGCACCAACTTTGTAATCAGCGTGTAAACAGGTGCATGTCCATGCACCAACCTCAACAAAATCCCTCATCAATTTGGCTAAGATATCATTTTGGATAAAATCTCAGACACCTATATAGATATTCAATATGCTCCAAATTGTGTTTTCAAATGAGAGAGCTTTGCCTCTGTTCTCCTCTCCAGTAGCTTCCTTAAAAACATATTCAAAGTCACTTGGCCCCACTTTCCATTTTGAGGTTGGGTCCTTCTAATTTCTCCATTAAAATTATTATTGAAATATTTATTTTGTGACTCACTTTTAGTTATAATACACTCATCACTTCACTTTATTATTTGCTTTTTAAAATCTCTTAAACCACTTTGATTACTTTGACCTTTTGGGAGAGCTAGATGACATCACGAGGGTCCTCCCAACTTGATAGGCCATAACTCTCAAGGCAAGTGAGGAGTTATGTGACATTATACAACCACCAGAAATGGCATGACATGTACTATCCATATAGAATAGTATTATCTGAAATATGTATAACTCATACCATTATCCATCAAAACAAACTTGGTCCATTACCCAGGCACATGGTCTCCAACATCTCTTGGCCCACCGCTCTCTAACCGTGAGGAATTATGTGACGTTCCATACCACAGAAATGGATGACAAGCACTATCCATCTAGGATGGTTTCTGTAATTTCCTTGATGTTCATCTCGTTAATTCCTCATACAAGCATGGGTCCTCCAACCCATTCTTCCTAGGATAACTCAATCGCAAAGCGTCTTCCCGTAAGGACTTTCACCCTCGGGGACCTACTTCAGGAGTTCACATCCATTTCTACACCTTATCAATCGATAAGACAATAATGAGGATTCATCTATACATTTTTCCAACAATGCATCATATACCAATGGAACCATCGATCCATCTTCATCATGTATCAATGACAGCTCGTTGATCCCATCTTCATCTATACATTCTCATCAAGGACAATACATATTATAACCCATCATCAATCAATCGATCCTTTGTCAATCAATCACTTGACATCAATCAATTGTATTAATCAATCAAACCATTGGCATCAATGACAGCATGATCCAACCGCGACTTAGATGGGTTGACATCCGTCTCGGTTGAATCCATCTAGGTGGTTGGTTAAATACCTAAGGGTGCCCTAAATATCCCCTCGTTCACACTAAAATATGATTGCATAATACCTCAAAGTTGTTCTGTAAAGAGAATGCATGGGTGCGCTACATCTTCAAGGAATTCATTTGTGAGGTTATGTTGTTGCTTGCTACTCTCTTGAGAATCCTCTTTTTCTCATCGAAGAGAATATTAGCGCCATTCTCCATTTGAATATTCACATCGCCTTTGAGTGAATTATCGTAGGATTCTTTCACCATTTCTTTCAAGTTTTCAGGTTGTAAGAAGAGATCAATCACGGGGTCCAAGGCCCTCCTTGGGCTTGAAGGGATAGTATCCTTTTTCCTTGGTGTTTTCTTGGCTAATACAATCTTTTCAATTGGTGACATGAGTCTTATTATTTTCTTGTTCTTTTGTTCTTATGCACTATAGTTTATTTTATTATCATTTCCTAGTTTAATTCTTGGCTTAGTCTTTCATGTTTTATTCTTCTAGCCCTTTTCTTTCTTTGTTCTCTCTTTTTATCCCTAACAACTAAGCTTGTAAGAACCTCTTTTTTTCTCATTTTAGGTGACTAAAGAGGCGCAACATATTGGCAACTCCGCAGGGGAGAGGTATCAATTTCCTACCCATTTGGAGTTATTTTAGCTCTTCTTTTTTATTTATTTAACCTGCAGGAACCATAACCAGCCAAGCCGACATACTGGAAGCCAAATTCAAATATGAGTTGAAGGAATTTCATCCAAAAATTTTCTTCGGTGATATGACAACTAATGTGTGTGGGTTTATTGGCCCAGAGTCACGCATCATGCGCACGTGCACCAAAAGATACTGTATTACTGGCCTTCTATGCACTAATAACCTCTTCTAGTTCGTGCATTGGCTCTCAAAGTGCCTCTATCTAGTCTAAGACCCATGTACATGTGGAAAATACACATTGTATTTTTATGATGTGTGGAGGGCCCATAGCCTTCTTAAAGTTGATTCCATGCTTGTTGTAATCCACACTACACTTACATTCCTCTCCATATAAAGTTAGTCAAAACACATAAACTTAGGGGTAAAATCATAACTTTTCCTCCTTTTTGTCGTTTTCCACATGGATGGCTTGTGATCCAGGTGGATATCAATAACCACCCACCTTTTGGTAGCTCCAACAGTTTTCTATCAATTTTGGCAATTTTACTATTTTAGCAGTTTTAACTTAGGGCCATTTTGAGGGGCTAAATGAAGAGTTTTGAGATCTAGGTCTCAATGATATCGAAGAGCAGTTGATCCACAAAATGAATCCTCGCCAGTGATACCTTTCTCAGCGAGCTATCCACCGCCCTAAAGCGAATGGTATGCAAAGAGATTCTGACCGGAAGTTGATGCTAATAACTTAAACGGTTACATGACTTTTGGCTTCATCTCTAGGGTTAGGTTTTTGGAATGCTGGCTTTTCATTCTTGTCTATTGTAAAAGGCCTCTAAGAAATCATTGTAATCATCTTCTCATGGATGCGAGTATGATACATCTATCTAGAGATAAGCTATCAGTGCCCTAGCTATTTTATTTTCATTATGTTTGTAAGCATATTTGAGTCATTTATTGTTAATAAAATGAAGAGTGCTTCAGCGCATCTGCTGCATTTGCTTCATGTATTTACGTATTTCATTGTGTTCCTACATAAATCTAGATCAGTGGTATCAAACGATCTGCTCATTCTCGTCCCTTCTTTGCATGTCCCCAACAAGATGGGTACAAGAAGTTGGGGCTCTGATGTGGTTGAAACTTTACAGATCGACCTAGCAAACCTCGATGGAAAAGGCAGCCCATGGGGGAAGAAAAGAAAAGATGAGAACGGAGTCCTATCAATTTTTCGAGGCCCTCGAGAAACGAAAGAATGTGATGATGGAAAACTTGCCCAGGTGCTGACAATTCCATTTGGTGGTGCATCGACCTCAAGCCACTCACGATTACCACTCCTTTAAAGGTACAAGTAAACTTTGACATTCCCATATTTTATGGCCAAATAAATGAAGACATCGTAGATATATGGTTGAATGCGTTAGAAGGATAATTCGGTTCATATTTTACGTCGAGAAAAGTATTATTTTAGCACTCCTCAAGCGCCCCCATGTCAGGGGCGGTAGGAAACCTACTGGAGCAGAGGAAGAGAGAGAACCCTCTTGTTCTGTTGCTTTTACTTGGAAATTCTTTTAGAGATGCCATTAGGAACAATAGTATCCCATAGAGCTATGAGGACAAATACATACAATGGATATTTGGAAACAAGGGACCAAGATGTGCATGAGGATAGCCGAATGCTGTTTCATACCCTCGCTTTCAAAGTTGGGTATCAAGATTGAAGAAACATTGGTCGCTGTTAGAAGTCGTGGTTATGCGCAGATACATTCGGAGGAGGAAATGGAGTTCGAGCGTCTCACTCATGGTGTAGGCCGATGTCTTGCTTTTAAGATTGGCTTGATTCAAGCAGGAAAGCGAGACTTTAGATTACGCAAATCAGAAGCGCGAGAAAGGTACTCCCAAACCACAAAACAAAGGACCAAGCCAAGCATGAAGCCCAGGACAACCGCCAAATGCAAAGAAAGAACAACACCCGCGAAGCCAAAGGACGGAAGTGGTGTGGAGTTCCTAGAGCTCCCTCACAACTATAAAGTGAGTGTCGGGCCATGATCCAGCATTGGCGAGTTGAAGGATTTTGAATCAAATGAATGCTCCGACATTGAATCAGAAACTGAGAAGGGGAATTACAGAGGGAATAATATTATCGAAGTGGAGCCCAACACCACCGTTTCCAACACGAAGATCCAGAAGGAGGAAACAGAAGATCCAGAGGAGTCAGAGCATCTCTTCCATTCCAAGATGTGGAGTAGGTTTCCCAGATTTGGGTTCATTTAACCGGCCAGCGGGAGCCAAAGAACCTCATCTCGGTAGAGTTAATGAAGCGGTTGGGCTTGCCGAACACAACACACAAACAACCATACACCATCGAGTAGCTTCACCAAGGAAGATATCACCACATCAGCCAACAATGCCATCTGCACTACAACATCAAACCCTTCACGGATGAGGTATTATGTGACATTGCTCCTCTTCGTATTTTCTGATGTTATTAGATAGCCATTGGAGGCGACATGTTGTGTATGAATCTAGAGCCTCGTATTGTATTATCGCTGGGCAATAATTTGTCGCGGGATGCAGGAGATAGCACATACCACCATTTTTTTGGTTACTGCAAAACAATGCGATAAGCTCATTTCCCAAACCAGAAAATTAGTTTTCCTGGTGATCCGCCCTCAAGGAAAGGCATGGCCGCTGACCTCCGGACAAGGCCCCACTGCACGAAAGTAAACAGATGGATAAGGTCATGGGGAAGTACAAGGACATCTTCACCTCCCCACCGAAGTGCCTCTACACTCCGAGGTCAAGCACCCCATCGATGACCCGAGTGGCGTTGCCCAATGGACCCATCTAGCACTCACATCCTATGAAGATAATG
This sequence comes from Picea sitchensis, assembly GCA_010110895.2. NCBI lineage: Eukaryota > Viridiplantae > Streptophyta > Pinopsida > Pinales > Pinaceae > Picea > Picea sitchensis. Next base: position 53,974 of record SNQJ01S0067726.1, on the reverse strand, counting down.
AAATCGAAGCAGATTCATGAGATTTGGCAGCTCACATCCGTGAGTTTCTGCATGCAATGGGAACGTCATTATTGATGCGAAGAAGGATGGGGCCGACTCACGTCGCAGCAGGCAGCGAACAAGATCGCTGGCCGGAATATGTATCCGATCCCATGGATTGATGACCTTCAGACCAAAGCGAAGGGAAAAATATTTCAACAAGATCGACTTGAAGTCAGGTATCACCGAGGTACAATCGAACCCTTCGATGTGGAAGGCACATTCAAATCCAGGAGGGCCTTTTGAATGGTTGGTCATGCATTTGGGTTAGCCAGATGCCCTGCAACCTTCATGAAGGCTAATGGATGACATCACGTGGCCATTCACCAACTCATTTAGTGGTGGCGCGGATGACTTATTACGATCTTCAGCTAGACTTGGGAAGGCACCTCCACCATATCCGGCGGTCCTTCAAACATTGCGACAACACAAGTTGTGTGCCAATTTGGAGAAATCGGCTTTTTAGGTCTTGAGTTGATATCTCCGGATACATTATTGATGGCCTTGGAGTGCATGGATCGACAAAGATCAAGTCTCATTAGGGATTGACGACTAACCACCCTATGAGAACTCGTGGCTTTATCGCAATTTCTCTGGCAGGGGTTTGTGTTGGATTCTCTCCTTATCACTTGGCCCATGAGTCAAAGTCACCGAAGGGAGAATAAGAAAAATTCTTTTGGTCTGAATCTTCCAGCGGAAAGTCAGGGAGTTGAAACATCGCCTGCTCTGCACGGTTCTCACACACTACCGGACTTGCAGCAACCATTTGAGATCAAGACATATGCTTCAGAGTATGTTGTGGGAGTAGTTCTCACTTATCATGGACATCTTGTGGCCTATAATAGTGATACATTATCATATGTTTTCCATAAGTACTCTACATACGACAAAGAAATGTATTCCATTGTCGCGGGGCTTTGACCGGCCAATGGAGCAATACATTGGGAAAGGAAAGCGATCATCCACGGACCAGGCCCTGCGGTTTATACATACACAAGGAAGTTGCGAGCGATAAAGCCATCGAAGTAGGTCCACACATACACCTGTGATTTCATTTGAACATTAAGTATAAAAGGCGGCGCAGTAATGTTAGCGGTGCCTCAGTTGACCACCCATCGTGGAGCTAACCACTATGCTCAACTCTTGTGGAAGACGCAGAGACTTTTCCGATTGGCTGCTTTTCTACACAAGTGATCCAGAATTGACCACACATACAATACACTCTTGGAGGTAAACAAGTTCCCAATTTTCCACCTCCGGGATGCCCTTCTTTGTCACTTAGGACACCTTTGTGTTCCTTCAAGCGTGCCATGATGATTTGGGAGGCACACTAAAATCAGGTCATTGGGCATTTCGGGGCCAAGAAAACATTGGTAGTACTGCAAAAATATTTCTACTAGCCAAAACTCTAACAAGACGTCAAAAGGTATATCAGATTGTGCACTGCCTGCGCCATTTCCAAACCAACCATCAGAAGCAAGGCCTCTATACTCCGCTTCCCCCAGTCGAACTTAGGAATCCATCTCTATGGATTACATGTGAGCCTTCCTTCTACTAAGCATGGCAATGGCGTGTTTTTTAGGTGCGACCGATTCTCGAAGATGTCCATTAGCGATGAGTGCGCAAGAAGAATATCACCAACGAAACCCTTGCATCTTCTTTGAATGAGTGTAGGTACACTTTGGGATCCTGTTATCACTCGGTCGGAGACCCGATGGGTTCCTCGGTACATTTGGTCGATACTCAGTCGATGTTGGACACCAATCACCAAGTCCACATCTCCATCGCAGAGCTAATGGCGGACGAGTCGTCAATAGGATCATTACGCATTAGCATGTACAGACTAAACATCCGCGCGCGCATGGGATGAGCCTCCCTATGTACAATACGGCTACAACGAATCTCCACCGCTCTTCGCCACAACCCTTTCAAGTGGGCTTGGGATTTCCAACCACTCTGTCCCATTGGCATAGCCATGTCATTTGTGGCTACTCAGGAAGATTCATCTCATGTCCAGTCTGATGCGGATAAGGAAAACAACTTCATTGGAGCACATTCAACACATCGTAATAGGTTCGCGACATCTTGGAGCCCAGGAGCTAATGTTAAGTACAAGCAATGACATGATAAACATGGTGCCACACAACTTTCAATGGCGACAAAGTGTGGCTAGATTTGCAAAAGGAGTGCCTTGATGGACCCCACCGCAAAGCTTGTCCGCCGATATGGTCAGTACACCCCTCACCAAGAACGTAAGGGGAAAAGAATGCTGAGCTCAACATTCCTACCATTCAGCAGTGCGCACCTAGTGTTCAATGTGGACCACCATGCGACCCTACTTTCCACCTCTACTAGACACATCAAACATGGAAGAACAAATCAAAACAACAGAGTTAAATCCATACTGCATAGAACAAAACAAGACAAAACAAAAAAAAAAAAAAAAAAAAAAAAAAAAAAAAAAAAATGATATCTCTATATCGAGTTGTCAAAGAGGCCAACTCCTTCACCCGAGGCGATGGCTCACGGGGGACCAAGTTCAATAGAAGTTCCTCATCTCATGGAGGAACTCAATGAAATGAGGACCATTTCTTCCTAAGGAGGAAGGAATGATCCGGTGGATATCGGTGGCCACCACCTTTTCAGAGTAGCTCAAGCAGGTTTACTACGACGTTTGGCAATTTACTATTTTAGCGATTTTAACTTCGGAGGGCCATTTTGAGGAGGCCTAAATGAGAAAGTTTTGAGATCTAGGTTATAGAATTATGATACCCAAAGGAATAATTGAGCCCCCAAAATGAATCTCCTCGGCGATACCTTTCAGCGAGCTATCACCGCCTTCAGCGGAAGTCATTATGCAAAGTTATGACCTCAGTTGATGTACCTAACTTACCCAAAGCGGGGCCCACATGACTTTGGCTTCATCTCCTAGGGTTAGGTTTTTTGGATAATATGTGACTTTTGGCATTCTGCGTCTATTGTAAAGAGCCTCTAGAGCCTCCTTCGTAATCATCTTCTCCCGCGGATGAGTAGCAACCACATCTCTTCTCGAATGGCTACCGAGCGCCCTAGCTGGATTTATTTCTATTATGTTTGTAAGCATATTTCGGTCATTTGGTATTAATGAAATGAAGTCTTATTTCCGGCTACATCTGCATTTATGTGTATTTAAATGTTCATTGTGTTCCTACATAAATCCGGGATCAGTAGCCCATTAAAGTTAAGTTGGGATCATTTTACATCACATATAAAACTGCATTGGGACCAGAAGTGGATATGTCGTTGATTATGTTCTTCTCTCGTGTTTCAAAGTGATCTTGAGAATCATAAAGGTTGTTAAAGGGACATTTCATCTCCATTAAAGACAAAATATTTAGGAGATGACAACAACCCCTCGGGACTTCTCTTAGTTTATTTTCCAAAACACATCTCAAGGGTGTAATGGGCCATACATGTCCACATGCTACAAGGTAGGATAGTGTTGAAATTTATTTTCTTGGAATTAAATCACTAGGGAATTTTAAAGGTTTGTAATGGGCCCATACATGCCCACATGTTCACAATCTAGGATAGTTTCAAATCTTAGCAAGGCTATTTTAAATCACATTTAGGGAGTTAAAGGAATAGTAAATGACCAACATGTCCACATGCTAATTTCCTAGGGAATTTAAAATTCTGCAAGGTTTTACTAATGACATTTAGTTAATTAGGTAATCAAAAGATCCTGTGACCAGAGAAGTCCACATGCAGAAAGGTGACACCAAATTTATTAAAACTTGGCACGCTTTCACTTGTTCACACACAAGATCACTAATCACTCACATAGTTTTGTCTAGAAGTTGTGGAGGTCCATTAGTGAGTTTCCTCCAAAGGGATTTCGAAACACCTCACCCTTTTCTTGACAAAACCATCCACTCCCACTTAATTTCCAGCAGGGTTGGTTCACACCCCAATCTCTCACACAAACACATCTAAAGAAATTCTAAAAAAACTTCGCTAAGTTTTTCCTCCCACAGGAGGTGCCAAAATAATTTTTTAGTCCAGGTAGGATCTCAGGGATAGGCATCCAGACCGCTCCCGTTATCAGGTTCTCATATTTCAAAACAATAGAAGTTGTCCAAATGGGGGAACAAATCCTCCAAGTCAGTGTTCCTAACACCATAAAGTGAGATGCAGTGTGTGAAGGGTTGAAGGCAGTGCAGTTATTACTGTCACGTCCCCTTAGAGGCACCCACCTCTTGAATGGGATCCTTCTGTGACCCACATTTAAGTAGGAAGAAGAAATCTAAATGCCGCACTTTAGTAGAGGTGCCTAGTAACCAAGATTTTGGGACATCTACCGGTGGCAATTGGATACAATTTCATGATCCCAGTTTGTGTGGCTATTGGAATGTTGCCGGTTCTTCCAGGGATATACCTCACCCTCATTATAATTTAGCCTTCCTTCACTGGTTTTCTTCCGGTGGCAGGACCCACATCAAGTGTTGTTGAGTACAATCACTATTTGAGAGGAAAGACGTTATGTCTTTTAGGACACGAGCATTATTTTTTCTTTGTTGCAGTGGAAAAAAATTCACCTATACACATATATGCTTCTTTATCAAAACACTCTATGTATGATTCCCTTCTGATTACATATGATTTGGAAATATATTGTGAAAGGTTCAAGAAATTCACGCGAAGGCTCTTGTTTATTTATTTCTCTCATCATCATTTTGCACACATCCACTTTGCTAGATGAACATTATAGGGTACCCAAAAAAATCCCCATCCTTCTAGACACTTGACTAATCTCCCTCTTATTCTAGGAGGAGTTACTAATCTTGCCAACTCATCATCTCTCCCTTGTCACACCCACAGCAGGTGCCCTTTATCTTAGGATCAACATTGCTTGGTTCCGCCTTACTTAGTCCACTTCTCAAGGTCAACCATCCATTCACTCTCCTTTACACATAAGCAATAGGCCAACTTCTTCTCAAGGAGAAAGTACAAACCCACTAACCTCAAAGAGGTCAGTGCACAAGGCCACTCTACATATAAGCTAGAATAGATCCCCTCTGCCATCACCCATATACCATCTTGACTTCACTCAACATACTGTATCTGACTAAAATCACTAATGATTCTATATTGCACAACCCCACATGATCGGCAATGACTACCAAACTCCCTTAAGACATACCAAAGTTTGAAGAAAATCCCGGGGAGGCGATCTGCCTGCCAACCATGTCATGCACTTTCACCTATGGTGTTCTTCAAACAACATCATGGACGATTCCATCTGTGTTAAGGTTATTTCAGTAATACTCTCAACGTACGTCTGACCGATAATTTATGTGAATAAATCCGTTACTGCGGGCTTTTGAATCGCCGGACAAATCATTTTGCGACCTTCTTTCAACCTGCAGTTCATCATGAAAATGGCCTTGAAATACTCTCAGACTTCAAAACCAATGCCTCAAACATATTTGATCACATCCATGAATGGTGTTGGCATGTAGTCACCAAGCTAACCCCAAAAATATCTCAATTGGTTCCTCAAATCAATTGTTTCCCTCCTTATAAATGTGGCCACCTTCTGATCCGAGGAAGAAGAAGCCATTATCAAACCCAATGGTTTGAACTCATTTCATTCACGAATATATACGAAGGTGCTCCGGACGCTAAGACACTGTACCATTTGACCCAAGACAAACACAGGATAATACTCACTTAGCATATGGATTGATTGGTAACACACCACAATCCATAGCCTAAACAACCACCCATAACATGGCACGCACCCAATATCTTTGTCGGCATATGGAGGGATCCCTTATTATCCTCCTCCTCCTTATCAACAGCCATACCTTGTTTCTATTCCTCTGCCCATTAGTGGGCCACCGCTGGCACCCATAATACACCCACCAATGTAAACAATTTCTGGTACTCCCTCCACCTCAACCTATGCCCTAAGAACTAGTGAAAGCGCCACACCTTCTTACGTACCTTACGGATCACGCACAGCATAATCATGCGCTGACCCTCCACAACATGTGGCTCCGCCACCAGGACACCCACACATTGGGATTAATTTCGTCTAGCCCTCTCCCATTCAACAATGGTAACACCACACACCACAACCCAAAAACCCAAAACCAAAAAAAAAAAAAAAAAAAAAAAAAACCGGAACAATAATAATCACGGACCAGGAGGAAACCAGAACCAACTGTTGGAAACCAAAACCAAGAGAACCAAAACCCTCAGGGGGGCAATAAATTCCAGGAAAAATAAAACAATCTTCGGACCAACTTCCCTTGTACCCTTCGTGGTGATCTTGGTCACTATACTCACCATTTCCCCAAATCGATAAGGCTTTAATAGGATGAAGAATATAAAGTGGACCATGTCACAACACCTTTGCCCCCAACGGGCCCCACAACAATATGCAGCAACCGCCTAGCCATGCTTTAAAGGCTATCTTGCCATGAATGAACACTCCAAAGACATCGCGACCTACCCTACCACGGATAGGAAAGTATCCCAATCCGGAAATCTATTAGATGCGGTGGCGACCAATTCACATTTTTTCGTGTCTTATAAGACGCCTACACCAATGTTTTGCAAACATCAATTTTTTTTTTTTTTTTTTTTTTTTTTTTTTTTTTTTTTTTTTTTTCCAAGCCCTTTATTTGCCTTCATTTTTTTTTCATGACAGTAAGCGTGAAAACTTGGTCTTCGAAATTAGCGTGAAATCATTATTGAATTATGATTATCCTTCTTGTCGATGTAACATTAGCGTTTTTTACTTATCATTATGCGGTTGGCAAAACTTTTGATCTATACTCATTGGACATTCCTTTGGACCAGTTATAATGTCGTTTATGGTAATTAGGTTTGGTCATTAATGTTGGATTTATATGTTCTTTGATTTGATCTACTTGGAACATTGGTATACATTAAAAATGCATTGGCACATTGGTCAAACTCTTGGTATGAATTGTTCCTACTTCGACACATGTCACATAGTCCAAACATTGGTATTGGTTTCAATTTGTAGTTTGTTTTAAAATTGTATGTATTATTTGCGTGCATGTTTTATCCACTTACTAAAGGTTTCAATGGATTGATTGGAATGGCATAGTTATAACACAAATGCGTTGTGACTTGTATAGTTGAATGTCCGGCGGTTATTGGTAATGATTATTCTGCATGGCCAACAAATAGATCCACCACCTTCGCACAATATCATTAATGTCTATCCCTTATCCATGTTCACCTCTGTTAGCTCGGGAAAACTTCGAGTAAGCTCTGCTCCTGTGTGTGTTACGATCCAAACCCTCGACCTACCATGTGCTCAGCTCCATGGAACCAGTCATGAGAGTCGAGCCCAATGGCAACCAAACCCTGTTAATGTTTGACAATTCCCAGAAAGACTTAGAGGATAACGGTTGGCTCAACTTTGTGCAATGGTTTGAGGGTTTAATCTATTTGTTACCATAGCAGTTCACCCTTACTTTTGATGGCTATAGGGCCAAGGTAGAGTGACATTCGAGTTTGAAATGGTGAAGTTCATTAGCTCGCAACCTGCCGAAGGTTGTAACCATGGGCGGCGTGGTTCAAAATTCTAAAGTTGGAAATTGATGGCCCTCTGTTTCATCTACGAAGGTTACATCCTTTGACAAAGGTATGCTGATTTCCATGCTTAAACCAAGATGGCATGACTATTTGATAGTAGTTAAACAATTACGTGACTTTGTGAGATTGATATATGGACTCCGTTTTGTTTATCACGCCATTTATTAAAGAATTTTCTCGGGTATCCATTGAATATACTTTTTATTTCCGAGCGTAGCATACGAAGTGTTAAAAGGTTTAAGAAAAGGCCGATGTGCTTTGTTCCCCATGGCTCATCGGACTCGCCGTTGTTCATCCGCCGTCTCCGCGGTGATAGTTGGCAAGCTTTTATTTCGCGAAATGGTTTTGCTTGCTGATCTGAGCGAATCCAATTGACAAGCCTATGGTTGATGAAACCAAAGGTCGAACCGCGGTACCTTCCCTTGTCCTACTGACTTCTCCTAAACCCTCGGTCGACTCTGATATTGAATTACCCGACGTCTTAATTGAGAAGGTTGAGGCTATAAAAAGCCTGTGAGAAAAGGTCAAGGGAAACCCTACTGATGGAAAGGTAAAAGAATAACAAACCCCATCTCAAGAATTATTGGCCAGCCTAAACCTAGTGCTGGCGAAGCCGCGAAAGTCCTCGGTGAATGGACTCGACATAGAGCGGCTTCCTAACGGTGATTATCACGCCTCCCAAGGTGCGTGCTCTAGCCACCTTTTGATTTCGTTTCGAATCTTCCCTCTTGCCTAAGAAATAATCCTAGATACCTTGGGATCAAACTGTCTAACGAAACCCTTGGTGATGTAACCAAACCCTCACTGCATTTTGAAGCCCGGACGATTCGTCATACGATAATGTGATGTGTGGTTGGAGCATGATACCATAATGGGCGTTCTCTTCAATCGAAATCAAAGCATTGGAAAACCAAGTTACAGTGTTGACTAGCCAAAGAGACAAGCTCCAAGCAGCTAATAAGAAACAAAAAAAAACATGCTTGATCCTTTTCAAAAACGTTAAATCAGCCGTAGCCGTTGTCAACTCCAAATTTGCATGATCAAGTTGTCTCGTTGCTGTACAGGTATGAATTTTGGTATCAATTTCGTTTAGCAAGTGAAGTTAATATAATGGTTGGGTTGGTTTTCAAATGGCTCACATGTTGAAATAAATCGGTATAGCTATATGAAAGCGGTTATGTTGTTCATCACAGTACATTGTTTTCGCTTTGCTAGAATTAATTGAAGTTTTGATTTGGATACACTATTTGCCCATGCGGTTTAGCAATTGGTGGTTTCATTGGATTTTGATTATTTGTCACATTTGAGGATTCGCGAAATCAATGGTTTGCTTTAGCTTGGATTTGGTTGGTATCTAATGCAGGCAGGGAGGTTTTCATGTTAAAGTTGGAAACCTGATCATGTTTTGATTTGGTATAATTTCGTTGTGGCCGGATCACATCGAACCTGATTGAGTTTTGATGAGTTGGTTTTTGAAATGATTTCGTGAGTTTGAATTAATGTGATATAATATTCTAAATCAGGAATACAAATCTGATCATTCGATTTGAAACGACTCTGCATTTTTTGTATGGAAGCTTGATATTCTCATTTAAGCCTATGCAAAAGACATCTATGCCCGAATCATGGAATGGTTTGACCCACGACGACTATGTTAAACCCCAATGTTTCGATTCGTTCTTGTTTTGATTGTATTGTTGCATATCTTGAGTTAACATGATTGTTTCTATGAGTTGGATTAAATTATAAAATAGACTCGATTGCTGCTCTTTTAATTTTAATTTTCAAACTAGTTTGTTAACTCAGATCGACTTATGTTACTACATCAAATTAGTATGAAATGATCTATATGATTCTTTTAAAATGAATTCAAAGAAATAATTTTGGTTGAATGTGAATGATTTTTTTCTGCCCCAATTTGTAATAACAAACGACCGGACAACTCTTACAGATCATGTTATCAATTGATTGATCTCATTATGATTTCTTTTGTGAACATTTACGCGCCAATTTTGATTTAATTCCCTCGTGGCATGGATCAATTGTTATATCCAATCTGATTATGTCGATTTGAAAATGATCTTGCTATTTTCATATGGATTCGATCGTGTTTCTTGTCGATGGATGAAAGCGGCATAAGCGATTACCCTATGATTTGCATCTAAGCGTATCCAATTTCAATTTAATGAAATCGTTTTCATTACTGTTCGATATGATTCCGTTTACCCGATCTTGTGGTAACAAACGAAACAAAGTACATGCATCTCTGTAGTCATTTGATTTTAGTATTGTTTTGATCTCAATTAGTATAACAATTTCAATTTAAATGGATTAGTTTGTATTTTCAAATAAGCTATTAGATACTTGTTAATTTTGATTCTTTAAAGATTTGAATTGATTTTAATGTTGATTAAATTAGCCGATTTAGACCAACTTCTGAATCTAGCAAGATTTTTAATGACTAGTCCTATAGAATTAGATTTTTATCATTTTATCAATAAAATATATTCCTAACTTGTCCATTCTTGACCCTTTTTGGTACATCGAATTGCATTGGGCATGTTGGACTGATCCTAGGAGATATTGTGTGTTTTAGTTTTTATTTTAGGTTTTTTTTTTTTTTTTTTTTTTTTTTTTTTTTTTTTTTTTTTTGTATACAATTTTTTATTTTTTCCACAAGGATTGTTTTATCCTATGGTTTTTATATACTTATTATTTTTTGTATTAAGGATCATCCTCACTTGTGGAGAACTAGGCTATGGATTTCTAATACAAAGCTGAGACAAGAGTTGATGTCTTGCTACAACTTTAACTTTCAATATATCAATCTTTTTGTTTCAAGTTTATGCATGTTGTTTGCAGTTGATTATAGACCACTTTAGCTATCATAATCTATTCTTGAATGAAATATATGATTTAATTAATGTGTTATCATATCGATTTCTTTCATTACTTAAAAATGCAACAATCTTCATTTGGATTAATGAATCACATATTTCTCTTCTTCATTAATTGAATCATTTTTTTTTTTTTTTTTTTTTTTTTTTTTTTTTTTTTTTATATATTTTTTAAATTATAAGATTGTTGTAAAATTTTATGTCTTGTTTGTCCTGTAATCATGTTTGAAGAGCACTGCAGCTTATAGTTATGACAAGCTTCTGGATAATCGGTGTGGGTTTCCTCCCTCGTCGACTAAGATAATCATTACATAGAATGAACTTGGAGCATTCTTCAGGTCAGTTTGTTTTTCATTATTTAATAGATAGTTTGTTAGTAACATAATTTAAGTAGTTTAGTTAGATATAAGTTTAGTTAGAGTTGTAGTTAAAGTTAGTATATTAGTTGTTTAGTTTGGTTAGTTTTGTTTAATTTCCATTTCATAAAATTATAAAATCAACAAAAATATCTCTCTGTCTTAGGACAGAATACAAATGAATGAGTTTTTTAGTTTTCATTCAAATCACGTAAATTGTAGATATTGTACATTTTGTAGTTAAGTTTTGTTTCCGTTAGTAGTTAGATATTTGAATTAGTTAGAGTTGGTATAGTATTAGATAGTAGATTATATATAGAATAGTTAGATTAGTTTATTAGTTTGTTTTTGCTATTTCTTTAGTTAGATTGATTTAGTTTTGTTTTAATAATTATTTTTGTTAGATTAGTTAGTTTTAGAGTAGTTTCTTTTTTGTTTCTTAAAACCTTAGATCGACTAATGGAGCCTCTAAACCCGCGAGGGTGGTTCATCCCAAACGGCTTGGGTTATTAGACAATCTAAGGACGGTTCCACTCTCCCGGTTATTGGACGGGTCAATTTGTACATCAACAAATATAAGCTAGAAGGAGATGAAATTAATTAGTAGCGCGATAAGTCATGAGACTCCTCCACCACCTAATGTCACACCTATAGTGACTGAATCCATTCAAATGATAATGTTCCCCTTCAAATATAGCTACTTCCAGTACGACAATCCATGAGATCACAGTTAGACCCAACGACCCCTAATCCTCTGGTGGTACAAGAGATTGTTAGTCAATCTCTTATAAAAACACATAGTGCCTTGGCTTGTCTTAGGAAACCCTTCTAATAGATCCCATGGGGACAACCTTTGATTTCTCGACATTGAAGAACAATTAGAGCCTTGACCTCTTGTAGATCCTTGGATCAATCTTAAACCTGTGGGAGGATCTGGAATGCCTCCTTCACCACCTCCATCATCTCCTTCCTCTTCCAATTCCCTCTGGCAGAGAGCAATTCCCTTCTCTGCCTTCCACACCCTGCACAATGGAAAATTAGAACAACCCTTCTAGACCTTGGCTTGATTAGGATGTTGTAGTTGTACCTGGGGCTCAACATCCTCTACCTAAACTATGCAGGAGAAATGGCTTCCCAAGTTTTGCCGACTCCATGAGATGTGAGAGATCACATTAAAAGTTTATGTTAGCCATAAGACTCATATGAACCATGAAGGGCATTGTCATGGGATTTGTTTTCCCCTATGCTACAGGGGAAATGCATCCACATGGTGCTGCCTAGCAGAAACCCCCATACCATTGTGTCTTGGGAAAGTTTGAGTCATGCTTTTGGAAAAAATTCGGAGGAGATGGTAACCCTCTGGAAGTCCTAGTCATGGATATTTCTAGCTTGAGAATGAACCCAAAATAAAAATTTAAATGCACTTTAATCAAGATTCTTAACACTTAAAATTGAATCCCTCTGGATTCCATGCTGTGAGTCTTATAATAGCATACTACACTAAAGATTTGCATCAGAACATAGCTATTTGGGTTAAACGATCAAAGAAAGCCACATTGTTAGAAGCCTTGAAGAGGCCAACCCAGTCGAAAAAGATATGCTTAATCTTAAAAGAATCTACTAACTTAGCGAAGCAGAGACTAGTTCATCTTACAAAAAGAAGATCGAGATCCTCCCTATACCTACTCAAAGTAAAACACAGCTTGAAAACTCTGATTTAGAAAACTTAACAAAAGTTGAACAAAAGCTGTCAAATCAAGTTATAGACTAAAAAAGGCCAACTGAGGAAGCCTCTTCAAGCAAAGGACCATACAAACCCTCGTTTGAAAGCCTCTTCCCATAGTGACCTAACCCAACCACTGAAAGCCTTAATCTAGAAAGTCTGCAATGCATCCTTCAAACAATTCTAGAAGCCCAAAGATAACCCAGTGCCTCACAGTTCACGAGGAGTTAGAATAAGAGAAATGAGTTCAAGAAGAATCTTCTCCAAACATTTTTTAGACACTTCTCGGATAGCATCTTTCAAGGTAACTTCAAGACAGTGCATCCCTATAATACGAGGAGTAATACAACAAACAAACATTCTTAAAAGAAAACACTACAACTTCGCATCCAAAGAAATCTAAATCAACTAAGACTAAACAGAGTAATGTGGACCCTAGCAGATTATGATGTAGTTGAAGATATTAAAAAGTTGAGAGCTAACATTCTGTTTATGAGTTATTGAATTTCCATTACGCTACAAAATACAGAATATCTGAGAGAATGGAAAAAATGGTAATACAAAATTAATTGTAACCTAAGGTTTATGCTGAGAACAGTTCTCGAGAAGACTTCCACTAAAAACAATCCTGATCCTCAAGATAAAGGAATATCACGTAAGTAATGTAAGTAGTGTAAATAATGTAGATAAAAGTCTTCCTGTAAGTAATGTAAGTAGTGTAAATAATGTAGATAAAGTAGCTTTAGAAATGACGAGTAAAAAGCCACAAGCTACCACTCTTAGTACTCGCAAGAATGTACCTCCTTTTTTGTTAACTTTCGAAATCTTTAATAGAAATGTGCACAATTGTATGGTAGACTCAGGAGCGTCATCCAATGTGATGCCATGGTCTGTATGCCAGAATATTAACGCAGAAGTTAAACCATCTACTTTAAAAATCATACAACTTGATCGGACCAATGTTAAATTTATAGGCGAACTAAAAAATGTTCTTATTAGATTATCGTCTAACCCCAAGGTTCATCAAGTCATTGATATAATTGTTGTGGATATTCCAGAAGTGTATGGTCTGTTTTTAAGCAGGGACTGGTTGGAGCAGCTACACGGTTATTTCATGACAGAGTGGTCTCATCTATGGCTTCCAGAGAACGACAAGCCTAATAAGATCAAGGTAAATCATGAACGCTACCTTAAGTTCATGGTCACAGATTTGAACGATCCCAACGAACCATTTACACCTTCTGCCGATTCACCCGAAGTACAAGGGATGGACACCTTCTTCGGAAATTTCATGGCCGAGGCCTCACCTATCACCAATCCAGAACAACAATCTGAGATTGTAGCATATATGCAGCCAATAGCTTCCACACAACGGTCTCATGCACCCGATGGAAATCAAATTTGGTCTCTTTATTTTGACGGGTCAAAATCCAAAGAAGGAGTTGGTGCAGGCTGCATTATTATCGATATGGCAGGTAACAAAACATTGATTTCATGTAGGTTGGAATTTGAATGTACTAATAATACTGCAGAATATGAGGCTTTACTGTAAGGTCTCAGAAAATCTTTGGATATGAACATTCAAAATTTGACCGTCTTTGGCGACTCCAAAATAGTGGTTAGACATGTAAGAGATTCTATCCACTGTCTTTCTCTGCATCTCAAAAGCTACCAATCCAAGGTATCGAATTTAATGAATAAATTTTCTTCTTTCAATATAAATTCTATTCCTAGATTGAATAATTCTAAAGCAAATTTATTAGCTAATCTAGCTTCTAAACTTCTTCGTGTAGAAGGCTTGTCCCCAGATGCATTTTCCGTTGAGCTATTGTTTCGGCCGTCCGTTCCCGACAACATCACGAACTGGAGAGTCTTCGACGACGATCAGCAGATCATTAACTTTCTGCACATGGAAGAAACGTTTCAAGCCGCAGTGATAGACGAACATACACACGAAGACAATTTGCGCGATTTCACGGTAATACCAGATCCGAGAACTCCTGAATATTCATCGGATATGGTAAACTCGATTCCTAAATATGTAGTTAGATTAGAGAAATTTTATGATCTTCAAGATAAATATAAACATAAGGTCAACTGTAAAACCAATAGTTCCTCATTATCATACGAAAAAGTAAACTTAGGAACTAATGAAAATCCTCAATGCATTAATCTAGGGTTGGGGTGTTCTCAACAAGAAAAAGTTGCATTTATTAAATTGTTCAAAGAATTTAAATATGTCTTTGCATGGACGTATGATGACCTTAAAACTTTCGACCCTAACATCATACAACATGTCATTCCTATGAAGCCCCAAACCTTACCCTTTCAACAAAAATTGAGGAAAATGCACCCTAAGCTCGAACCGACCGTTCAAAAAGAATTGAATAAGATCCTAAATGCTTAGATATTTTTTCCTGTTAGGCACACTCAATGGGTTTCTAACCTTGTCCCAGTCCAGAAGAAAAGTGGGGAAATCCGACTCTGCATCGATTTCCGAAACCTTAATAGAGCATCTGATAAAGACAACTATCCTGTCCCACCCATGGAACATATCCTTCAATAGGTATCTGGTTCTGAGAGGCTATCCTTACTGGATGGTTTCTCGGGATACAACCAAGTCATGATATTTCCACCGGACCAACTTAAAACTACCTTCCGTACCCCGTGGGGCACTTATGCTTATCGTAAAATGCCCTTTGGATTGATTAATGTTGGTGCCACTTTTCAGAGAGAAATGGACATTGCTTTCTGAGGCTTAATCAATCAGTCCGTTTTAGTTTACTTAGATTATGTGACCGTATTTTCTAAAAACAAAAACGATCATCTAGCTCACTTACGAGCCGTTCTACAGTGATGTCGTAAATACGACATCTCCCTGAATCCTAAAAAGTCCATCTTTGCAGTAGAACAGGGTAAACTCTTAGGATTCATTGTGTCTAGCGAAGGGATGATTATTGACCCCGAAAGGACTCAAGTCATCGCGAAACTTCCCCCTCCTACATCCAATAAATCTATGCAGTCTTTCTTAGGCCAGATTAACTTTGT
Organism: Picea sitchensis; assembly: GCA_010110895.2. Classification (NCBI taxonomy): domain Eukaryota; kingdom Viridiplantae; phylum Streptophyta; class Pinopsida; order Pinales; family Pinaceae; genus Picea; species Picea sitchensis. Next base: position 38,294 of record SNQJ01S0067726.1, on the reverse strand, counting down.
GAGAAGATTTATCCCCAGCTTCTCTAAAATGGTCAGACCCTTGTAGAACCTAATTAAGAAAGACACCCAATATCACTGGGGACCCCTAGAAAATCAAGATTTTAATGCAATAAAGAAGGCCATAATAGACGCTCCGTCTCTCATGAGCCCCGATTTTTCTCAAGACTTTACACTCTACACTTTTTCTTCTGACCGTTCTGATGCCGTCGTCCTAACCCAAAAGAATATCGAGAACAATGAAGTACCCATTGCCTTTATGAGATCTGCTTTCAAAGGCGCTGAACTTAATTACCCAGCAGTAGATCGACAAGCTTATGCTGTTTTCAAAGAAGTCAAGCATTTCCGGTACTATCTTTTGAAGTCAAGGACGAAAGTCATTGTCCCCTACCCAGCTGCCAGGAACCTGTTAGTGCAGAAGGAACTAGGTGAAAAGAGAGCTAACTAGGTCACCTCCTTGCAGGAGTATGACTTAGAAATCACCCCAGATCAGATAGTGAGAGGCCAAGGGTTATGCAAGTTAGTTGCTGATTCAGTAGTAGGACAGCAAGAAGAAAGCGATACGTCAAACCTAGGACAACTTGATCAAAATCTAATTTGTTGCGCACAAAACCCTGTGAGTCCTTGGTATGACGATATAAGATTCTGTCTTGAAAATGGTTCAACACCCCGTCACCTAGATCCTTCTAAAAGAAGAGAGTTGAGATTAAAGTTTGCCTCCTTTCATCTGGTTAATGGTATCCTGTTTTGTCAAAGTTTTGACGACGTACTGATGCGCTGTCTTGAAAACGACGAAGCAGAAAAAGCCTTGTTAGAGTTGCATGCTGGAGAAGATGGTGGTCATTTTTGTGGTGACACCACTATCCATAAGGTTTTAAGAGCCATTTATTACTGGCCCACGCTTTTTAGAGACGCCCATGCCTTGTGTCGTAAATGTATTATTTGTCAGAAGGCATCAGGGCAGTTACAGAAACCAACCTTTCCTTTGCAACCCGTTTCAGTAGATTCTCCTTTTCAGCAGTGGGGCCTTGATATCATAGGTCCAATCAACCCCCCATCCTCGCAACAACATAAGTTTATTGTGACAGCCACAGATTACTTTACCCGATGGTCTGAAGTTGTTGCGTTAAGAACCGTCAACACCAGTCAGGTAATTACCTTTTTAAACTCGAATATTATCACTCGTTTTGGTATCCCTGACTGTTTAGTATTCGATAATGCTTCCTACTTCTCCTCTCTTGAGATGAGCGAGTTTTCTTTGGAAAAAGGAATTATATTGAAGTTTTCTACTATCTATTACCCTCAGGGCAACGAATTGGCAGAATCGACAAACAAGAACTTGATTAAAATCATCACGAGAACGGTGGTTGAAAATCACAAAAATTGGCACAATGCACTACTAAACGCGCTGTGGGATGATAGGGTAACACCAAAAGCTGTTGTAGGTAACTCCCCCTTTTTTCTCGTTTATGGTAGAAAAGCAATTCTGCCACCTCACATTCTTCTTCCTTTGCTTCAGTTGTCACAGAAAATCCAAGAAGAATATTGCCCCCCTTTGGAAAACCGAATTAATGATTTGATGAAGCTAGAAGAGGTAAGAGCCCAAGATAAACATAAGTTAGATCAACATCAACTATTGGTTAAAATATGGTTCGATTCTAACTCTACTTCTAATAAGAATTTTGAAGTAGGTGACCTCATCCTGAAATGGGACAAACTGCATGAGGGAAAGGGAGAGCACACGAAATTTCAAAACTTATGGCTTGGACCATTTTTAATTGCTGAAAAGTTGGGTCCCAGTTCTTTTCGATTGCAGAATCTTGAGGGGCAGCCTGACACCTATCCGGTGAATGGCCAAGCCTTGAAAAAATACTTTGCTTGATGAAAACCCTTGTATATTATGTACATATTTTGCTTCTGTTTGCTTTTTCGTTTTCTTTTTGTTTTTTGATTTTTCCTTTGAATTTATCAGTTTGTGTTTTTTGAAATACACATACCTGTATACCGAGCTATTCAGATAAAGAAAACAGAAAATTCCTTCGCTGAAATAACTGCTAAGAAAAGTGTATAAACATCAATGGTATATTTCTGAAATTTATATCTGTGTTGGAAAAAGTCTATTGTTTGAAAGAAGATGACCGATTTCGATCTCTGAGTAAAGCTTGTCATGATCATCTATTATCTTTTTACACTGTCCCTATTCCTTAAGGGAATGACTCAGAAGATGTCTCCCTGCCTTAGGAAGTTGTTATTGTAAATGAAACATCTCTGGATCTTAATAAAGGACAGTTCTAAAAATTCTGATGAGGTCTAAAGAAAAAATATGTTAAATTATCATGATTTTCAGCGTTACCCCGCTTAACTATATATCTTTGAAAAAAAATAAAAATAAAATATTATTAATAAGAACTGTGGGAAGTGCTTGTAAACCCGTCGGGATGCTGAACAGGTCTGCTGGCAGTGGGTAAATGCATGCATGATGCCAAGACAACTTCATCGGGGTACTGAACAGGCCCGCTGGCAGCGAAGCAATGTCGGGTTTATGAAAATTTGCAAATGAGAAACCTCTTTAATGTCCTTTATTCTGATCTAGAACTTCTTGGCAGGATACAGATGTCAGAGTGGGTTAAATGGCAACCCTGTCGAGGTTATGGACGCCTGCTGGAAGCAGTGGCTCTGTCAACAGTATTGGATATTTTATCTTTAATATCGTGGCTCGCTGGTCTTAAGACTGTTATCAGTTTTCATCTTTTAAAACACTGCTGGAATAGTTGGTTTAATGATGATGTTTATACGATTTTCTGGTTGTTGTTTTTGAGTTAGAATTATCTTTGCTGTCCTAATCTAAATTTGTCATTTTGGTAGAGATAACTGCTTCTACCAGTGTGTCGCCATTGTTGGCAGCCAATTCACATTTTTTCACTGTCTTATAAGCTGCCTACACCAATGTTTTGCAAACATCAATTTTTCGTCGCAATTCTCAAATAAACGACACTTTTATTTTTACGATTTTTGCACACTTACCTTCGTTTTTTTTTCACGACTGTAAGCATGAAAGCTTGGTCTTTCGAAGTCACATAAAAATCATTATTGAATTGTCATTATCCTTCTTGTCGATATGCCCTTTGCGTTTACATTTTACTTATCATTTTACAGTTGGCAAAACTTTTTGATCTGTACTCATTGGACATTCTTTGATTGATTATGTAATGTCGTTTCATGAGTAATTGAGTTTGTGATGCATTGGTAATTGGATTTATATGTTCTTTGATTTGATCTATTTGGCACATTGGTATACATTAAAAACACATTGGCACATTGGTTAAACTCTTGGTATGAATTGTTCTATACAATGCATGTCACATAGTCCAAACATTGGTATTGGTTTCGATTTGTAAGTTTGGTTTTAAAATTATGGCATAACTATTGCTTGCGCGCATGGTTTATCCACTTACCAAAGGTTTCAATGGATTGATTGGAATGGAATAGTTATAACACATGTGCGTTGTGATTTGTATATTTGAAAATGTCGGTGGTTGTACCTTGGTAATGACTATTATGCATGGCCAGCAAATAGCTCCACCACCATCGCACGATGTCATTAATGTTGCTCTTATCCCTGTTTCACCTCTCTTAGCTCGGGTAAGGCCTTCGGGCATTTTGTTCCTGTGTATACTGCATTCAAACCCTGGCTCGTTCATTGTGTGCTTAGCTCCATGGCACCGGTGGTGCGAATTGAGCCAAACGGTAGCCAAGCCTTGCTACTGTTCGACAATGCCCAGAAAGATTTAGAGGATAACGGTTGGCTCAACTTTGTGCAACGGTTTGAGGGTTTTAATATATTTGTTGCACAACAGTTCGCCCTGAATTTTGATGGCTGTAGGGCCAAGGTAGGTGACATTCAGTTGGAAATCAGTGAAGAGTTCATTAGCTCTGCTTCCGGGTTAGCAGCCACGGGCCAGCGATGGTTCAAAAATTCTAAGGTTGAAGAGGCGCCATGGCCACTACTGTTCGTCTCATGGAAGGTCACATCCTGTGACAGAGGTATGCCGATTTCCATGCTTAAAAAAAGATGGCATGACCTTTTGACAGTAGTTAAACAATTCGTGACCTGTGAGGGTCGATATGGACTCGTTTTTCTTTATCACCTTCGACTGTTAATGAATTTTATGGGGTATCCATTGAATATGCCTTTTTATTTCCAGCGTAGCCTTTATAAAATGTCAAAAAGGTTTAAAAGAGAAAAGGTCGATAGTAGCCTGTTCCACCATGGCCTAATCAGACTCATTGTTGTTCATCACTTAAATCTCCACGGTGATAGTTGGAAAGCTTTTATTTCTCGGAATGGTTTTGCTGATGCAGATCCCGTCCAAGTTGACAAGACTATGGTTAGTGAAACCAAGGTCGAGCCACCCGTGCCCTTCCATGTCCTACTGCCCTCTCCTAAACCCTCAGTCGACCCTGATATTGACTTACCCGACGTCTTAGCAGACAAGGTTGAGGCTATAAAAAATCCTGTGAGCAAAAACGTCAAGGGAAACCCTACTGTTGATGGCAAAGGTAAAAATAATGCTCGTCTTATCTCGAGAATGGCCCGAAATAAACCTAAACCTAGTGCTAAGAAGAAGCCCATAGTCCTCAGTGAAGACTCAGACTCTGACATAGAACGCTTCCTAGCTAGTGAGTATCCTTACTCCCAAGGTCTGTGCTCCGAGCCAACCTATGACTTCGTTTCTAATCTACCCCCTTGCCTAAGAAACAATCCTAGATATCCTGGGATCAAGCTTCCTAACGAAACCCTCGGCGATGTAACCAAACCCTCACCTGCATTTTCAAATCCCGGACAGTCGTCATGTGACCAATGTGACGTGTGGTTGGAACGATACTATATGGACGTTCCCTTACTTCAATCGAAAATCAAAGCGTTGGAAAACCAAGTTACAGTATTGACAAGCCAAAGGGACAAGCTTCGAGCAAATGATAGGAAGCAAAAAACCACTGGTTCCATCATTTTTAGGAATGTCGAATCGGCTACAGCCATCGTCAATTCCAAAATGTCATGATCAAGTTGTCTGCTCTTCATCGATGTATGAATTTTGATATCAATTTCGTTTTGTAAATTGCTAGGATTAATATAATGATTTGAGTTTGGTTTTCAAATAGCTCTGTCTATTGTTTGAAATAACTCTATTATAGCCATATCAAAAATGGTTATGTTGTTCATACTGTACATTGTTTTCGCTTTGCCAAAATTAAATGAAGTTTTGATTTGGATACACGATTTTCCCATGCCCAGTTTAGCAATTGATTGGTTTTCATCGGATTTGATTCGTTTGTCTATTGAGTTAACGAAATCAATGGTTTGTTTTCGCTTGGATTTGGTTGGTATCTAATTTGAACAGGAGGTTTTCATGTTAATGTTAGAGCACGATCATGTTTTGATTTGGTATAATTTTGTTGTGGTCGGATCACATCGACCCTGATTGAGTTTTGATGAGTTGGTTTTTGAAACGATTTTGTGAGTTTGAATTAATGTGATATAATCTTCTAAATCGGGAATACAACTCTGATTGACTCCGATTTGGAAAGAACGACTATGTTTTGTATGGAAACGATATTCTCATTTAAGCCTATGCAAAAGACATCTATGCCCGAATCATGGAATGGTTTTGAGTCACAACGACTATGTTAAACTCCAACTATTTGATTTGCTCTTGTTTTGATTGGATTGTTGCATATCTTGAGTTAACATGATTGTTTCTATGAGTTGGATTCGTATAAAAAATAGACTCGATTGCTGCTCTGTTAA